>JALDQB020000073.1:0-87500 GCA_024416835.2 Perccottus glenii
CCTACACTACACTGTCCACATGAAGAATTAGAAGTGCAAATAGACATCATCTCAATGTGACGACACATAGCTTTAACAAGTGGGACAAATCCTGTTGTTTTTATGTCACAAATGGTCCCATCAACAAACGCCTGGAAATATTTAAGCGACATGTTCAACATTAATGTTCAAGAATCTATCTTTTCTGTTTATACAGTATGGGGGGGGGGGGGGGGGGTGGTCGCACGACATCCCATAAATGTGTTTTTACAACCTCCACAATGACACTGGCCAATCAGAAGCTTAAACACACTGTACCTGATCGTTTTTTCTTCTGGAAAATGGTTGAAACCCCAAATTGTATTTTGTATATTGTAAAAAAACAAACGTTTTATGTTTATGATCATTTTAAAACATAAACATAAAAAAACATAAAATGCGTTAGAAAACGTTCATCTCAAATACTAGTTCGTTCAGAATCAGTTACATATAGCAGGTCGGCTGACTCGATTTCCTTCTCATACATTCCCGCAGCGTCACAGTGCATTTCCCTATTGAAGCCCAGCGTCCATTGACTTCAATGGGGTGGCTTTGAACGTTTTTTTTCAGCGCTTCGAAACTAGACGGTCATTGGATAAACGCTGCGATTATGTCCCGCCCACGGACACTCAGCGTCTCTGGGGGTGAATGGGGAGTGGGCTGGCCCGGACTCCGAGCTTCTGCGTGATGATTGGAGGGTCCTGTCGAAAGACTGCATCTCCTTTTGACTGACAGCGATTCTGTACTATAAGGAATCACTGAAGCTATTCGCGCTCAGTCCCATCGCGGATTTCTCAAGTTCAGTCGAAATAAAAACTGCTGCAACCTATTTCTTTGATATTTGCTTGGTGAAATTGCTTGATTTTCATCATACATTTCACACAATTATACACCACATTCCTTGTTTCAGTTTTACAGATTTTAATTTTTTTTTTTAGCTCGTTCATTCATTCATTTCTTCATTCATTCATTCATTCATATAGCGTTAGTAGGCTAGGCTAGCGTCGTGGGTGAAACTGCGCTTGATGGCAGACGGTGCTAATATTGTCGACCTGATTTTGGCGAAGCCATTTGAAAGTGTTCCTTACGAGGAAAAACTTAGAATTAAACAGCAGGGCAGATCAACACCTAAGATTGATTTAGTGCAAAAGATAGGGAAAAATAACAGGTCTTTTCAGCTCTCCTGGTATGACAAAGTTAGCTGGCTGACCTGAAGTGCTGTGACAAATAAAATGTACTGCTGGCCATGCCTCTTGATGAAACCATCTCACGGATGTGTTGTTTGGTCAAAGGTGGGGTTTGGAGATCTGTCTAACTTTGACAGGGCATATAAAAGACATGAAAAGAGCAATGAACATGTGAGTGCATGTGCAAGATTAAGTTGCATGGGCAGGATTATGATGTAGGCCGAAAATGAGCTTCCCCTCTCTGACAGACCAGTAGCTGCCAGTGCACAACATCCCATAAATGTGTTTTTACAACGTCCACAATGACACTGGCCAATCAGAAGCTTAAACACACTGTACCTGATCGTTTTTTTCTTCTGGAAAATGGTTGAAACCCCAAATTGTATTTTGTATATTGTAAAAAAACAAACAAAAAACATTTTTTTATGATCATTTTAAAACATAAATCGGGCATTAGTGTTGCTAAATTAATTAGTCATGGTTTTTTTGTTCATCGGTGCTCTTACTCAGATGGATTATTCTGACATTTTCCATTAAAGCCCTATTAGCTGCCATTATGACAATAATATAAGATTCAAGCTGAATGAAACGAGAGAAGAGCGCAGGATACAAAGGTTAGCACAACATTTAAAGGTTCACTAAAACCTACCTAACCTTATTTGATACACGTCAAGGGCTAAATATTCTTATCTATTCAAATTGATCTAAAGAAATATATAAAAAATGTATATAATGATAAAAAACTATGGGTATGACATCCTCAGGTGTCTTTATTTCACAGATCATTCAAATAAAAAGAAGGTATACCTCATTTAAAAGAACAAAAGTAATGTTTAACTAAAGTAAAAGTGAGCTTGGTTTTTAGAGGACGTCTGCAGCATTAATGTCTTCATTGTCTTACACACAATGTGTTTTGTAAAAGGTGACTTAATTGTGGATGAGCTGTTCATCTTGGTGAGAGACTGTGATAAAAACATTTCTATTCTTTATTTGGTCTTATGTAAGAGGTGTCACAGTGTGTTCTTTCTCATGTACAGCCTGTTCCTCAAGCCTCCACTGAGTGATCATTAATGAATGCAGTATGTAACCTGACCACATGCTGTAGCACACCTGCACCTATAGGCGCCACCTTAAATAAGACCTGTCACATTATGTGCCAGTATTGGACAAGCTTTGGCTGCATGTGCATGTTCTGTGCACGTTTTATCTGAACGTAATGTGCCATTGAGCCTGATCCAGCTGCATGTAATGTTCTGCAGATTTATCAGTGTTTATATGCATTGAACATATATTCTAGGGGATTAAACGGGGAATAATGATGTACAAGTAATTACATGGTGGGGGTCTACCTCCGAGGGTCTGTCGTTCCAATCAGTTCTGTGCAATATTCTCATGTCTGTTCTGTTTCTTAGCCTCAGCACATGATCTGAATTTGAATTAGCCCTGTGTCCTGCCCGAGGACTCCCACTTATTCACAATAAGACAATGAAATTAGAATTTGAAGACTGGAAGGGTTATTGACGTAATGTTCATAGAAATCAGAGGCGTGGGTCCTCGATGATGGTCCATTAATAAGTTTCTGAATGAATTTGGTCGTGTAAATGGCAGCACAGTACCAGGGCAAATGGACTCAGTGAGATATTGACAGTGTGATGAAAAGAGGAAGACAAGAGCAGAGAGGACATGCAGCTGGAATAGTGGGCAGTAGGACGTACAGGAAAATGTCTTCAGACACACAATGGCTGCTGAGTGTCCCTCTGGTTTCTGCTCACATTGACAGACTAATGCAAAGAATCAACAAAAGAACAGAACAAAAAGAGCATCTAAGTGTCTTCTTTAAGATGATCACTTGGTCTGAGCCTGAAAACTGGTCTAGGGCCTGGATAAAGCTCAGTTGATTGCAGTAAAGTCTCATTTTTAGACACAGGTTTGTGATTGGGGCTTTGTGATGATGAAAATGACTTTATGATAATAGGCTCATCATGAATCTGGGATGCATGCACCGTACTACACTCATTGTTTCTCAGTGTTGGTGATTGTGAACTATTGTTCTAGGAGCTGAAATATTAACATGAGCATTTTGATATTGATGTTTCCATGCACTGACCCTCCTTGAAAAGAACTGACTAGTGCTGGCCCCTCAACACACAGACCTCTGTTATTCTGCTCCATGTGTTGATGCTAGATTTGTTTTCTTACAAACATTAACTTAATCCATTCTCTACTTGTCTATTACGTCACCCGGAGCATTTTTATTCATCTTTGCTGCAGTATTATTCTGCAGACATCAACTGATGCTGATGAATTGTAAATGAAGATTTTCCATTGAGCCTTTTTCTGGAGATATATTTCTGTGAAAGATGAATATTTCTAGTTTAAGATACATCAGTCTTTCACAGAGCTGGTCCTGGTTCAACACTTTTCAAAACACAAGCTTTAAGATGAATATCAAAGATGGAAGACACAGCTTTACTTTGTTCACAATGATTCTATTTGATCCATGTCTTGTAATGAAAGTACAATGGTTACTTTCTCCTAAACCTTATTTTATTTGTGTTCTCTTAACAGTCGTGCAAAGATGCAAACATACAACATACAAAACATTATCATAATCTCAAATAAAGGCTGTAAGCTTTAAAAGAAGTCCACCACTATTGGTGCTTGGTGACAGAGACAGTCTGCGTTTGTATTCGACGGAGAATATGGTGATGTAGGCTGTGCATAACCTGCAAACCTGTATCCTACCGACGAGTGTCAACCCCAGGTTCCACTGCAATGTTCCATCAAAACTAATAAATGAGTTCAAACCTGAAGCCTGTACAGCACTGTTGGCAGTATTGAGTGTTAAATGTGCTAAACTTTGACAAATACAGTAGACGCTCAGTGCAATGTTGTACAATGTGACAACGTCTCTCACAATATTATAATTTACATCAACCAGCCTTTAATAATCTGTTAATATGAGTGTACTATACTGTGTAGGCCTTTTGTTTAGTTTAAATAAACATTAACAGAGGCTTTAGTCACACAAGCTCATCACATTCATCCTGACCTTTTTTTTACAGAAACAAAACCATATGAGCATCATTAACACACATTCATGAGTAAATACACTTTGTGAGAAAAACACAATAAAAGACTTTTCAGGTCTATGTCCTCACTTTTTGTGTTTATATAAGGTTCAAATACATATTTTGTGTTGATTTTAATTTTCCTTCTCATTTGTAATATCTATCGTCTGGACAGTGTAAAATATTGTAATATATTTGTGTCTAAAAGCCCTGTTAATGACACTAATATTCTTCTCTAGAATCCTTGTGTTTGTGTTTTTCAGTTATAGATACGTAACTGCACTGCACCATTCACTTGCATCTAAAACTACAAAATGAAAGCTTCCATTTCAGAGCAAGTCAAATGTGATTTCTCTTTGAAAAGCTCCTGTTCTGTGTGTGTGCTCCAGATCCAACATGTGTGAAGACATGTGGTGTTGAGCAGCTACAGTGCAGGCGTCTATCAGCATCTGCTCAGGTGGCTCAGTGGAACCCTGGCACTCACACCACTTACATTTCTGAGTCCAATCCAATCATCGAACTGTACAGGAGATGGACAGCAGCAAAGTGGAGTCATTTAAGAAGCTTTTAACCAATGCATGAAGAAATGTCACTGAAGCTCTGTCACAGGAGGAAAAAAGAGCTGCTGTAGACTGGAACAAACTTGGACTCGTAACAACAATTATGTGGGCTCATTTTTTTTTTTTTTTTTTTAGGCAAAGCACAAGTTCAAGGCAGAGATAGAAACCAGAATTCATAAAAGACATTTGACACTATATTAATAAGAAGAGTCTATGGATACACAGCTCTTCTATGGACCTCACTCTTGAAGGACCTACGTTTCTTCAAAGAAGGCCTACAGAAGTCTAGTTTTCACATGGTTTAGTTGTAGTTGCTGCGGTGACTCACCTGGTAGAGTGTGTACCACGACCACATAAAGCACAATGGTCTTAGAACAAAACACTATCTGTATTTAGTTCATTTGATCTGGTTGAGATAATATTCCTTGAAGGAGTCAGCTCAAGGACAAGCCCCTTTTTGTCGGTTCCTGTCGACGCTGCGAAGCCTTTCCTAAAATGATCTGCTGTTAGTGCTCTCTGGCCAGCGATGCACATTTCTGCTGTGTTTAATAATGCACTCAGTACAACAGTCACTGTTTGGTCTCTCCCACATGTCATAATGAAGCTCTGGACAAAAACAATCCTACTCCATAACTGTTATTAAACTGTTTCCTGATGTGATTAGATCCATGGAAACTTTCTTTTTCTTCACAACAGAAAAGAATGACTCTGACTTCTTGAGTTTCTTTGTTTTGGGGATTTAAAAGCACCACAGTTGTATGAGTATAATAAGGTAGAAAGACAGATTTTTCTAAAGAGTATCTCTGCTGTAACATCCTTTCATCTCCCTACAGAGCACAGATAATGTCAGTATTCCTATCAAAGGACACAGACATATTCTGTAGTGTTATCATTCAGCCATTTCATTACAACTGAGTCATTTCCAACACTCTGCTGTAGCTGTCACTTTGGCCAGACAAAGGTCTGACTCAGCATCTTCACTGCATTTCACAGTTATTCTCCTGTGCACTAAACTGATCAATGACCTCAGATGGAATCAGTTAGTTCTTATGAAAGACAATAATCTACAATAGATCTCTGTAACTGAAGAAAAAGAACCTCAAGACAAATGTTTTAATACTGCTCATTTATGGCTCTTTAAAAAAAGTCCAATGGCACAGACATGGCTGTGCATTAAGAAGACACCTGCAGAATAAAACATAGTGGTCACATGACCACACTTTTTTTTTTCTTTTCTCAATAGGTTTGTAAATATTAAAATGATAATATATTTTTTTTACAGTGATCGACTGTGAAACTGTGTACTGCTGAAAGCACACAGTCCAAGAAACACAAAATGGCTGCTGTGATCCACTACATAAAGCTTTATGTAGCGTACCATTGTAAGAATTATATTTTTCCAAAGCTTTGTTTAAAATGCATTTTGTGATTATTCACTAAACATTTACCTTCAACTCATTTTGAACAAAACTGAACATGGTTCATTTTTTAAATCTGAATCAGTCTTATTTTCTGCGACCTACAAAGAACATGTCCACGACCCACTTTTGTGTCCCGACCCACCAGTTGAGAATAGCTCATACAACACAGTATACAGGTGTCCACAATAGTAACTCATTTAAGTAGTGTCTAACCCTCGAGGAAAATATGTTTCCATCAGTGTGTTTTGGTCAAAGTAAAGTAAATAGACCCTGTCGCACTTGTGACCTTCAAAAAGTGTTGCTGCCGAGCGGCGGAAGTGTGCAGTGTGTTTCAATTTTATAATAATGTTCTCAACCGCACTGCACTGCACACTTTAAAACTATTGCCAGGTTTCAACTCTGTCTAAAGGTTGTGCCTCGTCTTTCTCTGAAACAAAATGTCTCCAAATCTGCTGCTGACTTTCTGATAAATCTAACAACAGTTTAACGAACATTACTAGAACAGACGTCATTGTTTTTGCACTTGTTTCTAATCGGCCTTGGTCTGTTCAGAATGAAAGTTACAAAGGGGTCCCAATTCTTCAATTTAACAAGCTTTGGGCCCTTGTGCACTTTCATTTAAGCATTCATTTTCTTTCTTTTTCAACATTTTCAACATTGAACACTGTTTGAAGGTTAAGGACATTTAAATAAAAGGATTTTGTTTCCAAATGTTTTAAGTGAGTTCCTCATTTACTGTGTTTCTTTACAAACAACAGCAGGTGTTCACATGTTACAGAAGAAGGTGAGCAGTAGAACTGCAGTCTGCACTGTCTCCACCAGATGCTGGACAAAAAAAAAAACCCACCAGAATAGAGGCAAAAAAGTTTAAGTTGAAAAATAAGTTTAATGACATGTTTTTCATTTTGAGATTGATCCAATAAGAATAATATATTTAAATACTGTCAATACAGTTTATGTTTGTTCTTCATGAACCTGGTACTTGATGAAAAGTGGTATCATTCGAGGTGAACATGGCTTGACCATTTGGTATATTTACTGTGTTCCGTTGAGAGTTTTTTGTTGTATACTCACTTCTTAAAGCAGTGTATAACACATGTACATGTTTTTCTGTTTGTTTTAGATGTTCATTTAGATCTCAATGAAAAGAACAGCTCTAACAGTTTTAAATTTTCTGCAGAAAACACAGAACTTTAATGTTGGAGACAAAATCCAGGGCATGGCATGGTTTCTAAAAGTGTTTATGCTTTTAACAATCTGGTTTAATGAGGTGTGGAAGGTTTAATGGTTTTAAATGTCTCCAAGGAGAGTGATCAGATCAGGCCTGACTGGAACATTTACCCTCTTGGTATTTCGGCTGATATTTATGTGTTGTCAAAGCCCCTGCACCTGCACCGAGCACGTTCAGCTCTAAACATCACAAAGTTTGGCCTCTTTTAACATCTTTCCCAGTTCTGAGAAGCACAAATCCATAAATAGAAAGCCTCCAGGTTTATGCCAAGAGCAGTCAACCCTCAAAGCCTCATTTTAGTTTAGTGCAGGGCCAAAGGCCAAGGGTCAGTTTACTCGAGACACTCCTCGCTGGGATCAATGGACTTAAAGGATTATATTTCAGTGCCTCGGGAGGATTTTTTTAGTTGTAGTCAGTTGGATGTACTAGTAATCAGATTACTGTTGGATTATGACATCATTAAGATATTAAAAACTTCATTCAGACATTTGTGAAGGTGGTTAGAGGAGCCTGAATGTGTTTAATGTATTCATGTCCAATTATCTGCAGTTACTTATAAATAAGCACTCACCTAAATTCTAAACATCTACAAATATTATTAGTGTTGCAGAATATATTACAAATCATTTCTGACAATATCAACATCTAACGTGACTCTGCAGATGGTACTGTGTCTATGTCACAGCTCCATCTGGGAGGGCTTCCAGAGAAAGTGTTTGTAAAGAGCACGTATTGGTTGGTGATTGAGCAGACAATTTGTCTGGAGCAGAACAAGATGGATTTTTGTGAGTTTGTGGTAAATCAACCTGTGCAACATCCATATTTCAAGGATAACTTCAAACTGAATTGAATGATATAGTTTACAAGGCCTTCACACTTGGTATGTTAAAATAATTCAGAAGTGTAAAATGATGGTGTTAATAAATGAAGCTAGTGTCAACGTGACTCTAGAGGTCTGAATTATATTTTATAAAAATAATATCAAGTCCTATTCCTTTTCAATCACATAAAGACCACTCAAGTAACTAAACTGTCCTGTTTTTTCTTTCTCTGAATCACAGCCTGTGATACACTTGACATCTCTGATTGAACAGTGTGCATTAAACTGTTATTTATTTATTAATAACGTCGAGTGTGTCAGAGGCTTTACATTTACATCAGAAGTTTTAAAAGCACAAGAATGATGTATTTGTACTAATCGTGGATGTACATGTCATTCTGTGAAGTAGGTTTGCATTTACTATTTTCCCTTCGTTCATGTCCTATTATTAGTGACATGGTCCCTGTGGCTGATGCTCAGTTTCTACAGTATATACTGTATTCCTGTGTTTGCAGTCCAAACACTGTGTTCTCTCTCAAGAACAGCTAACACCATGCTGCTCACAGTCCTCTGTTCCCTGCTGGTCAAATCAGGGACTGCAGCTAACATGCTTGGTCTACTGTAATATTGTCTTAGAGTCTATTAGGATCCTCAGTGTTGCAAATACAGCACAAAAGTCTTATTTCAAACATCAATCCACTAGACAACATTTGTTTTGACGTAAATATTCTGGATCTCGTAGTATTTGGACCATTTTTATCTGTCTTTATTTAGCGGCGCTCCGGTGATATGATTAGTTACCTTCAACCTGGAACATGGTGGACAAAAGGCAGTGCCAAGTGTGTCTGCAGGTGCCTCCAGTGTGTTAGACTACAGCAGTGACAAACTGATGGTCATTTCTGTCAGAACAACCTTTCAGCCACCCACCTCACACTCCAATCCCTTTCCATCTCCAGCTTTCCTTGTGTCCTTGTGATTAACGTGTCCTACTCTCCACATGCTGCCCTTAAGACCACAGAAGCTTATACTGCTTCCCTCACAATGTCCCCAAAATGACAAGATTAGAAAAGTGGACCTGTATGTGAAGGCGCTGAAGCAACATGCATGAAGTAGTTTGTTTTTCTAAGTTTGGTCTAAAGCAGAAAAAGGTGTAGATGCCTGGGTGGGTCAATGTCTTGGCAGTCGTGTTGTTGTGAAAACAAGACTGAAATGGAGAGGCTCACAGCCGATCAGTGTGACAGGAATCAGGATCAAGACAAATACCAGCTAGGTCAGTCTTTTAAAACCTTTTGAGTAAAGTAAGTATTCACAAGAAGTAATCCAATTGTGTCGAGTCCCAGTAGAAACATGTCCAAAAAAAACATGTCCAAACAGAAGGACAGACAAGTACCAGCGTGAAGCAGCAACTCAAGCCAGTGTTCTCACAGATTAGAGCCGAGAGGACACTTATAACCACAGAAAACAATCCATCAAATATCTCACAATACATATCTCAACCAATACAAGAGAAAGATTCAAACTAAACTTCAGCCATTATTTAAAAAACAAAGAAGTCAACAGATGGAACAGATTGGCAGCTCTGAAAGAGGTCACAGTCAAATCAAATGAAATCAGTCCAAAAGCAGCTTTTCTGTCAAAAGAGTTCAGGTTTTAGCCTAAAGTTGGAGCTCATTCCTCCAGTGGCTGAGCTCAGGTTTAGTCACATTTTTGTAATAAATCTTTCCCTAAAAGAATAAAAGAATGAACTCTGAAGACTCTCATAAGAACATTAATCTTGAGCTCTTTTAGAGTCAGTCCAAAATCTCTGAACTATCTGACAAGAAAAGAACAGATGATCCAACTCTTCCTTTTCTACGTCACAAAACACACAATTAGTAACATCCAGTGAAATGTAGGCTTTAGGAGTTCATTAGTTGGATCAATCTGATTTAAAATGATAAAGTGAACATCCTTGACCTTTAGGAAGGAGTGGATATGACAGATATTTGAATGTCTTCTGTCCCAGAATCCTTCAGGATGAATCCTTTGAACAGTGTTAGAGAAGCAGTGCTTTAAGGAACATTAATGATGGAGGCCTTTTTGGACAAAAATGTTCTTAAATGAGACAAAAACAGAACTCTCCAGTATTTCATTCATTGATCACATCCCATTAAACTTGTTTTAGACAAAATAGAAACACAGCTTGAAGTTTTTGTCAAAATAAAGTGACATTATTTTGGGCTTAAATATAATTGAGTGAATATAAAGTGCAGTTGTCACTTGCAGTGTGTTTGAAGTGAGATTAAAAGGACTTGACTCATTAAATGTCTAACTTTAGGCTCTTCCTGCTGTTCAACAGTTAAACAGAGCTCCATCGAGAATGATTTTCCTCCTTCAGCTAAACTCAGAGTGAACAGACTCAGAGTTGACTGAACTCACTCTGAACCTGTTTCTGAAACAGGAAACTCTCAAATGTGGAGGATTAGTTTTATTGCCAGGGTCCTTCAGAGTTTAGTCTCAGCTGCATTAGTCATATGTATGTATTTAATATTCCTTCTTCCTTCTGCTGCAGGTCAAAGGTCACAGGAAATGAGTACACAAGCACAGAACTCAGCCAGCAGCCTCCTGTCACCTGTGGAGTCAGTGTGAAGCCCCGCCCACTGCAGCCCCTCCCACCTGTGGAGTCAGAGCGAATCCCCGCCCACTGCAGCCCCTCCCACCTGTGGAGTCAGTGTGAAGCCCCGCCCACTGTAGCCCCTCCTACCTGGCCTGCAGCCAACACAGGTGCGTCTCTGAGTCACTCCAGGAAGAAACACACAAACAAGTCTTTTCCTTCAGTCGCACACTTTTCTCTGGGACACTTTGGACACTTTGGATCCACTCAGGTTTGACCAGTTTGATTCTTTTCAACAGAACTCTGCTCTGGCTTTAGTCCTGGCTTTAGTTCTGACTTTAGACCTGCTTTAGTCTGGCTTTAGTCCACATTTAGTTCAGGCCTGAGCTAGTCCTGGGTTTCTTCCTTTTTTTTTTTTTTTTTTTTTTTTTTACAATAATACTAACAACAACAAATGACAACAACAACAACAATACTAATAATAATACTAACAACAACAAATGACAACAACAACAACAACAACAACAACAGCAACAATACTAATAATAATAATTAATATCAATCATTGGTGGCAAAAATAACAAAGGTTCAGAAATATCGGTAAATTGATTAAAAGGAAAGAAGGGTCGGAGTTGAGAGGAGAGAAGGGGTTCATAGTTGTAAAAGATCAGAAAGTGTTGGATGGTAGAGGTCGGTTTCTGATTCGTAATTATAAGGGGGATATATATATTCCATTGAAATGAAGTCTGCAATGAGATTTTTCCAGTGGTTAATGTGCATGTTATTACGAGTTTTCCAGTTCATGAGGATATTTTTCTTGGCGATGGTTAGAGCTATGAGGAGCATTTTAGAGTTTATATTTTTATTGGTAATTATTGTGAGGTCCCCCAGCAAGCAAAGAGAGGGCGATAGCGGGATGTGGCAGCCGACTATAGTGGATAGTGACTGTGTGACCTCTTCCCAAAAGTCTTTGATTGGAGTGCAGTGCCAGATTGCATAGATGTATGCATCTATAGAATTGTGGTTTCAATGAGTGCAAACTTCTGATGTGAAACCCATTTTAGCTAATCTATTGCCCGTGTAATGTGTTCTATGGAGTGTTTTGTATTGTATTAATTGAAGATTAGCATTTTTGGACATGAGATAAATGTTTTTACAAATTTGGGTCCAGAAGTTAGCATCCGGAGCTATTGAAAGATCGTTTTCCCATTTTATTGTTGGTAGGTATATAATCTGAAATTGATTTAAAATGATTTTGTATATTTTAGAGAGAAGTTTCTTTGGAGAGGAAATGTTAACAAAGTCTGCTATTATTTGTGGAAGTTCTAAATTTATGGATCTTATGTTTATTTTGGCCAGAACAGAGGATTTGAGTTGTAGGTATTTTAAAAATTCATTGCTTCCGACGCCAAACTCCTGGGCCAATTTCGGAAATGTTATTAACATGTTAGATTTGAAAATATGGTTAATGTGGGTGATACCCCTTTCAGCCCATGTGTGAAAGTGTAATATTTTTTTATTACTTATAAAGTCCCGGTTGTTCCGCAGTGGGGTGAGGTTAGATGGAGCTAGTATAGAATTTTGGTGAAATTTCCATCAGGCTGTCAGAGTGGAAGCTATAGTTACAGCATTAAAACATGTGTGTTGTTTGATTGATTTGGTAAGGAATGGTATGTCAGCTATAATTAATTCTTTGCATAATGATTGTTCTATATCTAACCATATAGTATCAGATTGGCTGGGGTGGATCCATTTGTATATATATTGCAGTTGGTTCGCCATTGAGTAATAATGAAAATTTGGTGCTTCTAGCCCTCCTTGATCCTTGTTTTTTTGTAGTGTGGTGAGTTTTATCCTTGGCGTTTTGTTTTTCCAATAGAAATGAGTGATAATAGAATCTAGTGATTTAAACCAGGTGAGCGTGGGGTGGGTTGGAATCACTGAGAATAGATAATTAATTTTTGGTAAAATTGTCATCTTTATTGCTACTATCCTGCCAATTATGGAGATTGGAAGGTTGAGCCATCGAAGCAAGTTGTCTTCTATTTTTTTAACATTGGTGTGAAGTTGAGTGTTACCAATTCTGACAGTCTGGAGGAAATCTTAATGCCTAAATAAGTAATGTGATCGTGACATATAGGTATAGGTGCTTGGTGGGGTGCCACATCCCATTTGGTTCTATGTAAAGGGAGGATGGAAGATTGGTTCCAGTTTATTGCGTAATCTGAAATTTTTGAAAAAGACTGGATTATTTTAATTATTTCTTGAGTAGATGCTAGGGGTTCTTGTATAAAAAGTAGAATATCATCTGCTTAAAGTGAAATTTTATGTGTTTGTTGTGGTGTTTCAATACCTTTGATTGCTGAATTTTGACGGATAGCTGCTGCTAGAGGTTCAATAAAAATAGTAAACAGAGATGGAGAGAGTGGACATCCCTGCCTCGTCCCCCTGTGCAGTGTGAAGCTTTGTGATGTTAGTCCATTGGTTGTGACTGTGGCAGATGGTGATGTATATAAAATCTTAATCCAATTAATAAATGACTCTCCAAAGCCAAATTTCTGTAGTGTGGTGAATAAAAATTTCCAGTTAACCCTATCAAAAGCTTTTTCAGAATCTAATGTGGCAATGAGAGTATCTTTCTGTTGTACTGATGAGTAATGCATTAAATTATATAATCTGCGGGTATTGTTAGATGCGTGTCTACCTTTTATAAAGCCGGTCTGATCAGGATGGATGATATATGATATAATTTTCTCAATTCTATGAGATAATGCTTTGCTAATCATTTTTATTTCAACATTTATAAGTGAAATAGGACGGTAGTTAGATGTGAGGGTATTGTCTTTGTTACGTTTAGGAATGAGTGATATAAGAACTGTATTCATGTAGTATAGGAATTTAGCATTTTGTTTTATTTCCGTTATTGTTCTACTGAATAGTGGGTATAAAGTTGACCAAAAATGTTCGTAGAACTCAGCGGGGAAGCCATCCGGTCCTGGTGCTTTATTATTATGCATATATTTCAACGCAGAATGAAGTTCTTTTTCAGTGATTGGTAATTCGAGAGAGGTAATTTGTTCTGGGTTGAGTTTTGGTAAAATGATGTTATCAAGGAATTGGTTTATGTCTTCTTGATTTGGGTCCATATCAGATGAGTATAATTTTGTATAGTATTCTTCAAATATTTTGTTTATCTCGATAGGTGAATTGGTTAGCTTCCCTGCTGAGTTTCTAATGTTATAGCTGTTTTTTCTTTATTTCTTTTAATTTGACTGGCTAAATATTTTCCGGATGTATTGCTGTGATGAAAAGTTTTGTAAGTCTGTGAATCAAAAACTGGTTTCTTTTGTTTATTATTTCATTAAGCAAAAATTTATTTTCTCTAATTCTTTATAGATGGTTTCCGATTGGTTATTTGTGTAAAATTTCTAATTTTTTTATTGTTTCTTCCAGTTGGTCTTCTTTTTCTTTTTCCTTCTTTTTTTTATGGACTGAATATGATATGATTTTTCCCCGTAATACTACTTTCCATGTCTCCCAGAGCAGTGATGCTGGCGACTTTGGAGAGTCATTTATTTCAAGGAAGGATGTCCACTCTCTCTTGAAGTAACTGTCAAATTCTGAGTCTTTCAATAGAGATATGTTAAAACGCCATCTGGTGGAGTGTTTTTGCATTACAGATGGAATCCATGTGAGAGTTACAGGAGAATGGTCACTAATATTGATGGGATGAATTTTGGTTTCTATGATATTTGGTATGATTGAGTTACTGGTTAAAAGAAGTCAATGCGGAGTAGGTTTGGTGGACATTAGAATAAAAAGTATATTCTCTGTCAAGTGGGTGTTGTAGCCTCCAACCATCGCCAAGACCAAAATCACTCATGAACTGTTTTATTGTTTTGGAGGACTGCCAGGATTTGCCTTTATATTTTGACCTGTCCAATGATGGATTGATTACCGTATTAAAGTCTCCCCTATAATTATTGAGCCGCTGGAAAGATTTGAGAGAGAGGTAAAAATTTGAAAAGAAGGAGGGATCGAGAATTTGGTCCATAAATGTTGCCAATAGTGATTGGTTTATTGTTAATTGAAATATTAATAATGATAAAACGACCTTCAGGATCTGAAATAGTTGTATGGTGGTTAAATTGTATTTTTGTTTATTAATATGCAAACTCCTCTTTGTTTTGAGTTATAGTAGGAGGAAAAACAGTGGTTAAAATGTGTAGTTTTTAAGCTGTTTTGTGTAGATTGTGAGAAGTGTGTTTCCTGTATTAGACATATATCAGCTTGCATATTTTTTAGGTAATTTAGGACTTTATTTTTTTTTATACGTGAGGCAACTCCACGAATGTTCCAGGTTTAGAATTTTAGCTGCATGAAGATAGTGTGTATTTCACAATTACATTGTTTGAACATAAGTCTGTGTGCATGGATGTGAATGTGGTGTGTGTGTGTGTGTGTGTGTGTGTGTGTGTGTGTGTGTGTGTGTGTGTGTGTGTGTGTGTGTGTGTACTTGTAGATCTACTGTACCATATGGCAAACAAAACGGGACAAACATAAATACTTATAACTAACAACAAAACATATAAACAGTGAGCAAAAAGGCTAATTTGGTGCATTTTGTATACAGAGTAGCTCAGTGGTAGAGCAGTCGTCCTATAACCGGAAGGTTGGCGGTTCGATTCCCGCTCTGCCCTGTTCATACTTTCGTTGTGTCCTTGGGCAAGACACTTAACCCACCTTGCCTCCAGTGTCTGTAGCACTGGTGTATGAATGTGTGTGACTGTAGACGTGTGTTTGGTGGTGGTAGGAGAAGGTTGAGCGCCGTTTGTATGGCAGCCCCCCCCCCTCTGTCTGCCCCAGGTGTGAATGTGTGTGAATGGGGTGAGTGGAAGCACGATGTAAAGCGCTTTGGGTGCCCGAGAAGGGTGCAAAAAAGCGCTATATAAATGCATGCCATTTACCATTTACAATGTGTGTGCATGGTGCTAGTAGTTTAGAATTAGTAAAGCCAGGGAGTAGTGTCCTTGTCTCTGAACAATTGTCCATCTATATATAGTTTGTCTACTGTAATGATTGCTTTTTTACCTTGATTGATCATTGTCTTACGGATAGGGAAGAGTAGCTTACGTCTGCGGATGATCTCTTGTGGGAATTGGTCGTTGAGTCCGTAATGAGTACCTTTTAACTGACGTTAAACCAGTACTTTTTGTTTGAAATGTTCAAATTTGACGATGATGGGCCGGGGTCGGGTGGAATTGAGAAGTTTCTGTCCTAAACGATGTACGCGCTGGAAGGTGATGTGCTCAACAGTCTCTGGTGTAAGTTTGAGCTGGTTAACCATGAAGTCCTTAACAGATTTTTCGGGGTCTTCGGTGGATGATACGCCATGCCGAAATAATTAAATTGTCTCTCATACTTCGTGACTGTAAATCCAGGATGGTTTCTTGCATAGCTTTGTTCTCAGCGGTGACGGAGGTGAACTGAGTGTTTACCGTGGAGAGTTTAGCGTGAGTGTGGCTATGGAGTTTTTAAATGATTTGTTTTCTTCTGTGAGCGTAATCGACTTGTTGTTGACTATATTCCAGGCTATAACGAAGATTTTGGAATTCTTTATGAAGTACTTCGATTAGTGAAAGTCTAGAATCCAAGTTAGATAGGCGCTCGTTGATTGATAAAAGTATGTCCGAACAGCAGTTTGTTTTGATAGGAGTGGATGTTGGTGATGTTGGTGATGATGAAGAATCGGTTGATATGGGAGAGTCCGGCGCGGGTTTTTGGCTTTGCGTGATCGCCCATTGTACATATTCTATTGAAACATTTGTCAATGTAGTCCTCCAGCTGGACCAGGTTCGAGTCGTTATCCAGGTTTGTTGTCTTTCTAGCGCGCTGCCACGTCTCCTCTCTCACCTGCCACGTCTCCTTCAGCTCCTTCTTGACAAAAGTGCAGATGTTCTCCTCCAGAAGCTGAGCAGATACATTATAAACAACACAAATGCAGTCCGTGTTCAGATCTGTGTAAAACAAGTTCTCATTCATTTATACATTTCCAAACTTTAGTGAATGACAGACCATAAATATGGAGTCCAGCTGTGTCTGATGTTGATCACTGATGACCTCTGACCCCTGCTGCTTCACTCTGTGGATGAGGACACAACAAAGACTCTGATTATTTCTCTGTTTCAGTGACACACTCCTGACTCTCTGTTGTAAAGTCTGTACTATTGATAGTCTCTGTAAAGGTCTGGATTATTAATGTTCTCTATTATTTTAGACTATTATTTTATTATTCTATTTTTGTAATCTTACTTTATTGTTTTAAAGGTCAGAGGTCGTCCCGTTGACAGGTCGCTCCTGAAGGACTCACAGCTGGAGCCAGGTTCAGAAAAGACTGGTTTCTGTTGGATCCTGGTTCATGAATAAAAAGATGTGAATTACAATAGGTTCTTTGTGTTCATATTCCTCTTCAAGAAAAACATTTACTTTTGAAAATAAATCCAGAGTTTTTTTCACTGACAGTGAACATTTTATTGTGTTTGTCTGATTCTAAGGATGTGGAGGTCACAGAGCTGTTATTTGAATTATTCTACAAATAGTTCTGACAATGACTTACTGTGGACCACCTTCTGTTTTAAAGTCAATCAGTCGTCCCATGGAGCGATCACTTTTAAAGGAGACTTGTCTGGGCCCAGGAGCAGGTCTGTGGATAAAGATGGTGCAGTGGTTTTAGTGCTGACCTCTGACCTGGAGAACAGTGGTGGACCGTTAGAGATCCTCATCTCACCTCTGAGCTTTGGGGGGGTCAGTGGTTTTAGAGGGAGGGGCTCCGTCCTCTCTGTGCTCACTCTGATCCATGCTCAGTCCAGAGCCCTACAAAATGACACAAAGTGAACAAACTGTAAAGGACACTCATTAATCCTTTCCTCTGTCCTACACTGCCCCCTACAGCCACAGACCAGTCACTGCAGCTCAACACACTAAACTAAAGCAGCTCTGAATCCTCAGGGACTAAACTGAGATTAAAACTAAGACTTATTCAGGACTCAACCAGAAATGAACCTGCACCAATATTTATTAAACCTTTATGAAACATAGATTAAATCCAGTCCAAACCTGATTAAAGCAGGACTAAAGCAGGTTTGAAGAAGGTCTAGAACCAGGAAGAAACCAAGGACTAACTCAGGCCTGAACTAAATGTGGACTAAAGCCAGACTAAAACAGGTCTAAAGTCAGAACTAAAGCTTTTTTAACACAATCTGAGTTTGGACTAAACCTTGTGGTGACCTGTTCTTTGACTTCAACAGGTTCAATACTTTCCACCAGAACAACTGCGGGACACTTTGTAGAGCTTACTTGTGTGTGATCAATAAACAGCTCTGCAAACATGTGTAGGTTCAAATGAGACCTGCAGACTTTAGTTAGAAATTCACACAATCAAAAGGTTTCCAAAGGTCTCTGTCTCTGTCTTCAGTCACATGGGCTACTCTCTGAACTGCTCGATTATTACAAACATTACGGTGCTAAACATCCACGAAGACCTACCTGACAGTTGTCTAACAGCCTTTTATCTGTAAATCTAATGTAGACACATGTGTAATATATAAACCAATACTGCATCTGTTTATTAGCATCTATTCATAATTGTGTGTGTTTAAGTCTTTGTGTGATTTCTCTCTGAATTACAATCAAAAGTAAAGTGTCATTTTTATTCCTACATATTATTTAACAATGGTCTCCTTTCAGCTGCTGCCAAACAAAGCACATTTAAACACTATTAAGTCTTAAACTATGCCTTATCATATGTTCCATATGTTTAGAATCAAAGCTGGGTTAAGGTCATGTGACACATCAGTAAAGCACTCTTATCAGTTCTTTGTGTTGGACAATACATATATGTGACTCTAAAATACATTTGTAAATCTCTGAATCTGCCTCAGGATCAATAAAGCAAAGATCTAATTTGAGTTAAATTAGATTTGTGTTCAGTCCCACATTAGAGTCAGTAACATTAACAGGGACAAGGCATAGAAACTATTTGTTTCATTAAGAACTTAAACTAACCACAGCAAACACTTTATTTGTCTCGTTTCTATTTTTGTTCAAATGCAGCTGCATCAGGTGAACTGGAGAAAGGTGTCTGTGTCGAAGCCTGTTCAAAACACCTGCAGGATATTACCTCGGTGGATGGATTACATCAAACTGCTGTCACTTATGGCTCAAGTTTCTGTTGATAATTCATCAGATTTAAAGTGGAACTCTGTAGTTTCTGTCTCAAAGGTAAAGCTTTATTAATCTGGCTGCTCAGTGGTTGGACAAAGCAGAGCACTGAGGTCAGGTTGTCTTGTGGAGAAGTCCAAAGTGAACTGGTGACACTTGAACAACAAGTTTTAGACTTTGGTGTGAGCTTGGTGATGGTTAACAGTAAAAACACAGCTGTCAAAGTAGAAATGTTTGCAGGTCGTTGCTCGTTGGGCTTTTTAAGGGTTCACTGTGTAAATGTTAGGAATGTGTTTAGAACAAGCAGCATACTGACACTTTGAGAGCATTTTCTACATCTTCTTTGTCTGTTATTGTGTTGCTCTCTACAGTTTGTCTCTGTGTTTGTCCGGTGTGACGGATTAACTGGCGAAGCCGGTTATCTGGCGACATGCAGATGTTTTTTGTGGGCGTTCCTCTCTAGGACCCCACTTTTACAAACCAGGAAATATAGGTATTATTTCGTCTTAAATGACATTGATGTGATTCTTTTTACAGCGGACATGTCTATAATGATGTCTCTTTTAGTGTCGATGAGAAAGAACGAACGTAGACGGCTTTGATTCGAGAGCGGTTTGTGGATTATAACTCGATGTAAACAGCGCTGTCACCAGTTGATCCAGACGATCTCCGTTTAACTTGTGTAACATGAGAAACAGCCTTTAAATCAAGAAATACTACAGAAGAAATACTACAAAAGGAACACTGGCGTGGACATGGTTCTCATGCTGTTCTTTAAAAACTTGTAACAGAGTTACCTGCAATAATCGCAATTTAATCTGGTTCAGTCCAATGAGAATAAACCAGTTGAGGCTACTCTTACTGTTATTATGTGAGCTCTTGTCTCTGGTCAGCGCTGGAGTCATACTGACAACTTTTTAAAGACAAGTTGTTTGTCCCATGTGTTTATGACTGACTCTGCTTTATGTTGTATGTTTGTCTCATGTACATGTACTTTACCAAAGGAAACATTCCACTTTGGTAAAGTTCTATTCTATTTTGTTCATTACGTGCACTATAATTAAGCACAAACTCATATAAATATTAGATTAGATTAGATTAGATTCAACTTTATTGTCATTACACAAGTACAGGTACAAGGCAACGAAATGCAGTTAGCATCTAACCAGAAGTGCAATAAGCAGTAAGTACAGAATATACAAGGTCTATAATGTGTACAATAACTATACAGATAAGTATTATGGACATAATTGACAGATTTTAAATACTATAAGCATGATATACAGGTATGTGTACTATGAACATACTATACAGATGGATTATGTAAAAGTGTATGTACACTATAGGCAGAACTATGAACATATGAACATCATTTACACTAGTGCAATGGACAGTACAGTGCATAGAAAATATTACAGTGTGCAAATGGATGTAGTGGAAGTAATAACAAGTTTACTGTTTGCTTGTTGTAAATAATAAATAAATCAGTCAGACGCAGTGGTGATGTGGGGGAGGAGTCTGTGTGTGTGGTGGTGTCAGAGGGCAGAGTTCAGTAAGGAGACAGCTGTAGGGAAAAAGCTGTTCCTGAGTCTTGTGGTCTTTGTCCGGAGGCTCCTGAAGCGCCTCCCGGAGGGCAAGAGGTTAAACAGTCCATGGTCAGGGTGAGAGGAGTCCTTAAGAATGCTGCGAGCTCGACGTAGACAGCGTTTCCTCTGGATGTCCTCAATAGCAGGAAGTGGTGTCCCTGTGATGCGCTGCGCAGTTTTCACCACCCTCTGCAGTGATTTGCGGTCAGTCACTGAGCAGTTTCCATACCAGACTGTGATGCAACTGGTCAGGATGCTCTCGATCGCACACCGGTAAAAGTTCACCAGGATGGCTGAAGACAGCTGGTTCTTCTTCAGTGTCCTGAGGAAGAAGAGGCGCTGGTGAGCCTTCTTGACCAGGCTGGAGGTGTTTGTGGTCCAGGATAGTTCCTCCGAGATGGTGATTCCCAGGAACTTGAAGCTGGAGACACGTTCAACAACCATACCAATAATGTGGATGGGGTCATGCGTGCCTCCTTTTTTCTTCCTGAAGTCCACAATGAGCTCCTTTGTCTTAGTGGTGTTAAGGAGCAGGTTATTGTCAGCGCACCATGTGGCCAGGTGCTTTACCTCTTCCCTGTAGGCAGTCTCATCGTTGTCTGTGATGAGGCCAATCATCCGTGGTGTCGTCTGCAAACTTAATGATGGAGTTGGATCCATGCACAGGCTTGCAGTCGTAGGTGTAAAGGAGTAAAGGAATGGGCTCAGCACACAGCCCTGTGGTACGCCAGTGTTGAGTGTGATGGTGGTGGAGTGGGTGTTGCCTGACCGAACATGCTGAGGCCTGTTGGTCAGAAAGTCCGTAATCCAGTTGCAGAGGAGGTGTTAATGTCCAGGTCTCCAAGTTTTGTGGTCAACTTGGAGGGAATGACGGTGTTAAATGCTGAACTGAAGTCAACAAACAACATCCTAACATATGTGTTGTTATTGTCCAAGTGTGTGAGTGCAGAGTGCAGCACTGTGCATACTGCATCCTCTGTGCTCCTATTTCTGCAGTAGGCAAATTGGTGTGGGTCCAGTGTGGGTGGGAGGCAGTCTTTGAGGTGTGCTAGGACCAGTCGCTCAAGCACTTCATAATGATGGGAGTGAGTGCTACGGGCGATAGTCATTCAGGCACATTGGGGAGGAGTTTTTGGTACTGGCACAATGGATGTGGACTTAAAACATGTTGGGACAGTTGCTTGGGTGAGGGACAGGTTGAAAATGTCTGTGAAGACCCTGCAAGCTGCTCAGCACATGCCCTAAGCACGCGTCCAGGAATGCCATCCGGGCCTGCAGCCTTGCGTGCGTTGATCCGGCTCAGTGCAGTGTGGACATCTGTGGAGGTGAGTTTGAGAGGTTGGTGGTCTGCTGAGGGTGAGATTTTGGTGGCCGTCTCCTTGCTGTCGCTGTTGAAGCGAGCATAAAAGTCATTTAGCTCGTTCAGGAAGGAGACGTCCGTGACCGTTGGAGTGGAGTTGCCTGACTTGTAGTCACTGATGACCTGGATGCCCTGCCACATGCGTCGGGGGTCAGAGTTAGAAAGATGTTCCTCTACCTTCAGCTTGTAGCTGTACTTGGCCTTTTTGATGCCCCTTTTCAGGTTAGCCCTGGATTTACTGTAGGCCTCAGCGTCATCTGACCTGTCGCACCTCCTTGTTTATCCATGGCTTCTGATTAGGGTATGTTGTTATCTGTTTTTCTGTTGTAACACTGTCAATGGTGAAGTTGATGTGATCCAGTACAGAGGAGGTGTAGATATCAATGTCCGTGAGAGCCACAGGCAGCCTGAGAAGCAAACATACTCCAGTCAGTGTGTTGAAACCTGTCCTGAAGTAAAGAGTCTGCTCCAGTTGGCCACACTTTGATGGTCTTCACTGATGGCTTCACACGATTGATGAGGGGTGAATACTTGTGAGGGGTGAGAAACAAAGAAAGGTGATCAGACTGTCCGAGGTGGGGGAGGGGGGTCGCGATGTAAGCTCCATTAATGTTTGTGTATACATGATCCAAAGTTTTGTCTCCTCTGGTGTGGCAGGAAACATGCTGGTGGAATTTGGGGAGCACTGTCTTTAATTTGTCTTTAATTAAAATCACCTGCAACAATAAAAGCAGCCTCTGGGTGAGCAGTCTGTTGTTTACTAATGGCTGCATGAAGTTCATTCAAAGCAAGCTTGGCATTAGCATCCGGTGGAATATAGACTGCGGTTATTATGGTGGAAGTGAACTCCCGTGGCAGATAAAAAGGTCTACATTTAACCATGAGAAACTCTAGGTTAGCTGAGCAGTGTCTCCCAACAATGACAGTGTTCATACACCAAGCTTTGTTGACATAAATGCACAATCCACCACCTCGTGTCTTACCGGAGTCCTCTGCTGTTCTATCTGCCCGGAGCGTGTAGCGCCCGGCTAGCTCAATAGCATTATTGGGTACGTCGCTGTGTAGCCATGTTTCTGTGAAAACCATGACATTGCAGTCCAAAAGTCTCTTACTGTTGGTGATGCGAAGTCGTAACTCATCCATTTTGTTCACCAGTGACCGCACATTAGCAAGGAAAATGCTGGGTAAAGAGAGCCGGAGCGGAATAAATAAATAGTATAAAAATGTAGCTTATGTATATTCTTCTTCATAGTTTGTAAAACCCCATAATGATGAAATTTGAATGTTTGCTTCTGTTGTGTTTCTTCCCTTGACCTTTGACATTAGAGCCTTTGGTATTGTTCACTTGTGAGGTCTGTGTTGGATGTAAGAACTTCCACAGGCCTTAGACTTTATGAGTTTACATTTGTTCTTTACAATGAACCTCAAGAAAAATACATTTATCCATTAGTTCTCTTTAAAAAGACAACTCCACAACATTAAACTGTCTCTGACTGTTCACAGGACATTTATACATTTAATAGAGACACTTTAAAGGCTGGAAACAGAACAGAAATGACTATAAAACCAATATTTATGACTATGTCAATATGAACCATATAAAAACCATTGTTATAAAAACTTTTCAAAAGGTTTATTGAAGAGAAATTACAATAGAAAACTTACATTACAAGTATTTATTTGGTTTAACAGTGTAGGCTGCATAACACCAATAAAAATAATCCCAGATCAGTCTGTGTGTCCCCAACAGCAGAATATTAAGATTCACGTGAATCGTTCTCAGGACGTCTTATAAAAGGGATACTTCCAAACCTTCAGGACTCTGTCAGGACTCTCTCAGGACACTGTCAGGACTCTGGCAGGACACTGTCAGGACTCTGTCGGGACACTGTCAGGACACTGTCGGGACACTGTCAGGACTCTGGCAGGACACTGTCAGGACTCTGTCGGGACACTGTCAGGACACTGTCGGGACTCTGTCGGGACACTGTCGGGACTCTGTCGGGACTCTGTCGGGACTCTGTCGGGACTCTGTCGGGACTCTGTCCGGACTCTGTCGGGACACTGTCAGGACACTGTCGGGACTCTGTCAGGACACTGTCAGGACTCTGTCGGGACACTGTCGGGACACTGTCGGGACTGTTATGGGAATTGTATGAGTTTTCATTTAGTGTCTATGTTTTAGTTTAGATATGATTCTTCTGTCTGCTCCATGCTATGACATGCAGGCCATCACAACCTAGGTCGCAGACTGCGTAGGAGTACTACTGGGTATAAAACGACGTGGATTGTTTACCTCTTTAAGCAAAACGCACTATGTACCTTTTGTATATATCTGTGTACTTTGCTTCCCTTGCAAGGAATAAAACCTGGCCTTTCGCATTTTATAATATAATCTGTCTCCGTGTCTCTCTGGATAATATAAGGATATAGAATTCTTTTAACATATAGAATTCTTATAACAGGGACACTGTCGGGACTCTGTCGGGACTCTGTCGGGACTCTGTCGGGACTCTGTCGGGACTCTGTCGGGACTCTGTCGGGACACTGTCGGGACTCTGTCGGGACTCTGTCGGGACACTGTCGGGACACTGTCGGGACTCTGTCGGGACACTGTTGGGACTCTGTCGGGACTCTGTCGGGACTCTGTCGGGACACTGTCGGGACTCTGTCGGGACTCTGTCGACACTGTCGGACACTGTCGGGACTCTGTCGGGACACTGTTGGGACTCTGTCGGGACTCTGTCGGGACTCTGTCGGGACACTGTCGGGACACTGTCGGGACAGTAGATGCCAGAAGAAGTCCTGCTCTAGCAGCAAGTGACCATCACACTTTAAACCACTTGGGTCTTGTAGATGAGAGCAGTCATTTGATAGATGTTGTAGGCTACTTTGCCGAGACAAAGCACAGAGACAAACTGTAGAGAAAAACGGTTTCTATTTACGTAGAAAATGAGCTCTCCAAGTGTCAATATGCCGCTTGTTCTAAACACAACGTTTACTCCGCACACCCTTAAAAAAGCTCAATGACATACAATGCAAACAATGCAAACAATTCTACTTGAACAGCTCTGTTTTTACTGTTAACCCATCACCAAGCTCACACAAAAGTCTAAAACAAGTTGAAATGTCACAGGTTAACTTGGGACTTAGCCACAAGACAAACTGACCTCAGTGCTCTGCTCTCTCCAACTACTGAGCCAAATTTAATAAACCTTTACTTTTGAGCCAAAAAGTACATTGTTCGATTACAAATCAGATTAACAGTGATAAGCAGTTTTGCATTATCAACTATGTTACAGGTACATGTGTTTTGAACAGGCATCGACACAGCCACCTTTCCCCAGTTAACCTGAGCCAGTTGAATTTGCACAAAAAGATTAAACTAGACAGTTGTCTAAAGCCCTGTTTGCTGTGAAGGGCTATCTTTTTTTCTACCAAACATAGCTTTGTCACTGAGGTTCATAAACACTAGAATTTATACAAAAAAGAAAAAAACGGGTGCAGAGCTTGTTGTCCTTTAGTACAACAGACATCCATGAACTTAATGGATTGTTGCTCAGAGGTGCAACAACTATTAGGTTTTACAGACTAATGCTTATAGTTTACCTTTATGAATAAAGTTGTGAATTTGTGTCATAATTTCTTGTCAAACCCAACACCACTTTACCCACCTTGTTACTTCCTTGCACTTTTTTATGTGTGCGTCAGTGGCACCAAAAGGGTCAATGAAAAGGGCCCTCTTTTCATTTGGATAAATGATCTGAGGAACATTATTATATCAGTACAATACATGAAACATGGCATTTTAATATATTTCAACTTTACACTAGTGTCCAGTGTCGTGCATCACAGATTGCTCCCAATGCAATGTTGAATTTGGCCAAATCTACAATAAAGATGAAATGAGCAATTATATGAAGTATTATATAAAGAAGATTTGATATAGTATAATAATTGTTACCTTTTTTAACTTTTTGGAGCATCCCTGCCAGGCCTGTGTCATGGCAAAGCACAATGTAAAGTGCTATATAAATGCACATCATTTAACATTTACCAACCTATTTTTATATGTACTTAATATTTCAGACATTTAGAAATTTATTTTCGATCATATATATGCTTTGTCTATTATGTTACAAATAAATGTTAAGAGTGCTTTACTGATCTTTTCTTTTTATTGTACTTTAGACAAGAAATTACCAAAATATGTAAAAAAAAAAAAGTATCTTTTCTTTTTATTGTACTTTAGACAAGAAATTACCAAAATATGTAAAAAAAAAAAAAGTACAGAAAGAAAAGTATGAATGAATGCTGTTAAAAAGATACAGTATTGGTTTACATGTTGCAGTTGTGTCTACATTTGATTTATGCCCTGTGTGAATGTTAAGCACTGTCATATTTGTTAAAGGTAGTTCAGAGAGTAGGAGCTCTTGTGACTGGAAGGTAGTTGGAAATTCAAACCTCTGGAAAGGTTGAATTCATTTTAATGTCACAGTTGTGTCACAGTGTGTTCCTTCTTATTTACTAACAATGAGAGCATCTGTCAAATGCAGCAGGTTGATACTTAGTCAAACAGGTTGTGGGAGATGCAAGTAAAGCTGAAGGTTCAAAGAAAGGACAGCTGTACTCTCCAACTGTATAGTAGACTGGACATGATCTGAAATGAGAAGGTAAAAACATACTTTTATTATGTTTAGCATACAATACAACATAGTTGTTGAAGTCACAGTGAAACTGTTGACTGAAAAAAATAAAATAAAAGACGTTAAAAATGTTGTAACTGTTAAGGCTACGGCTAAGCTATTCTGCGACAAACAGAGAAACTAAAGCAGTAATCGCGTTTTTAATGGCCATAATTACTTACATACATTACACCACATGTTAAGACAAAGTCATTGTAGTAAAACTTCACGATTGTAAAGTCAAGTCAACTGCAGCTGTCGATGCATCACAAGTTCACCTGACGCTGTCTGTGACAGACGACTCTGTCTAATCTCAGACTTACTTTACTGCAGTGTACGCTTTCCAACAATACTTAACCTTTGATCAATTATATTGTTGGTGGAATCCACGCCCTTCGACCAAAAATGTACCATTATCAAGAACATTACTCATGCGACTTAGTGAGTATGTGTTTTGAACAGGCATCTCTCTAGACACCTACACTTTGTTTTGTTGTTGTTGCAGCCATAGACATATATATAGGTAGACGCCCCATCGAACGCTACTGCCTATTGGCACGAACGAGCCGTGGAGCCGCCATCTTGGACTGGTCGTCAGCCCCACTCAGTGTAACTTGTTTGCCAGGTGCAATGAGCTGTCAGCACATTTATTCAATAATTTCTCACCGAATACCCAACTAATTTTGACGCGGGCTTTTTTGCTGCAAAGGTCATTCATGTAGCTATGATACAGGACACATTGTTCAGTGTATTTTAATATTCATAGTAGGCTTAACAGTTATATAATATTCTGATAAAAGATATAAAGTAATCAGACGTTCAAAATCTAAATATGTGATTTAGGATATGAGGTAATTTATAAACCACACACTATAAATATGATAAAGAAACAGAGAGTAGCAGATAAACATTTTAATATTTTGTAGAAACAATTTATGATTTTGACTAACTCTCTCTCTCTCTTTTTCTCTCTTTCTCTCTTTCTCTCACACTTTCTCTCTTTCTCTCTCTCTTTCTCACTTTCTCTCTCACTTTCTCTCTTTCTCTCTCTCTCTTTCTCTCTCACTTTCTCTCTTTCTCTCTCTCTTTCTTTCTCTCTCTCTTTCTCTCTCTCTCACTTTCTCTCTTTCTCTCTCTCTCTCTCTCTTTCTCACTTTCTCTCTTTCTCTCTCACTTTCTTTCTCTCTCTCTTTCTCTCACTTTCTCTCTTTCTCTCTTTCTCTCTCACTTTCTCTCTTTCTCTCTCTCTTTCTCTCTCTCTCTCACTTTCTCTCTTTCTCTCTTTCTCTCTCACTTTCTCTCTTTCTCTCTCTCTCTCTCAATTCAATTCAATTCAATTCAATATTGCTTTATTGGCATGAATGTAAATTATACAATATTGCCAAAGCTTAGTGTACAAATGTAGAAAAAATAAAATAAATTATAACAAAAAATGAACATCACAGTAATGGAACTGATTATAATAACATCTTATAATATTAAACTAACAAATGATAACATTTGTGTGAACATTTGATTCCACAGTCTTAAACTTACATAGAAATGCACAAACATACTAAGGATCACTGTGGTGCACAATAGGGTCAGACACACTGAGGTCACACACACACACACACACACACACACACACACACACACACACACACACACACACACACACACACACACACATACACACGTTCATCTGCTGTCTATCAGGCTGTGGCACGTCCACACATATCTCGCAGCCAGTGCTGCTGTATGTCCCTCTCCTAATATTATTTTTAATTTTTCTGTTTCACTAATTGCTGTAAAATTCTGTATTAAATTTGTGAATTTGTTAAAGTATGTGTCTCTTATTGACGTGTATTTCTGGCAGTGCAGGAGGAAGTGCGTCTCTGTCTCGATCTCTCCTGTCTGACAGTGAGCACACACTCTTCTCTCTCTGGGTAACCAGCTCTTTCGGTGTCTGCCCGTCTCGATGGCTAGACTGTGCTCACTGAGCCTGTACTTGGTCAGGATCCGTCTCTGCTTTGTGTCTCTGACACTCTGAAGATAATCTTCATGTTCATAATCTGACTTTAGAGTTCGATAGAATTGTAATTTACTTTGTGTTTTAGTTTCTTGATCCCAATGTTCCAGGTATGTATTTTTAGATTG
Source organism: Perccottus glenii (assembly GCA_024416835.2). Lineage (NCBI taxonomy): Eukaryota > Metazoa > Chordata > Actinopteri > Gobiiformes > Odontobutidae > Perccottus > Perccottus glenii. Next base: position 28,892 of record JALDQB020000073.1, read on the forward strand.
TTTGGTAATTTGATTGATTTTGATGTTTGTGTGAGAAGCAGTGCTGGTCTGAGACTGGTTAGTGTTGGTATAGTTAGTCAGGTTAGTAAGTCTCAGAACTAGCTGACTGAGTGGACTCTTTTCAGGGTTCAGTTCTTGGGTTTGTAGCGCTTTAAAATGTAGCGATTCTGTGGGACTTGATTTAAGATGCATCCAGAATTTGAGGGATCTTTTATGTATATTTATAATCAATGGGAATCGGCCTAATTCTGCCCTACATGCGTTATTGGGTGTTCTTCTTTGTAATTTTAGAATCATTTTGCAGAATTCTGTGTGTAGGGCTTCTGTTGGATGTCTGTCCCATCTAGTGTAGCTCTGATCACTGAGTGGACCCCAAACCTCACTTCCATACAGCGCTATGGGCTGAATCACACTATCAAAGATTTTACACCAAATTGGAATCGGTATTTCAATATTTTGGAATTTTTTCCTAATTGCATATAGAGCTCTTCGAAGCTTTATCTTTGAGAGCATTCACTGCCGAACTGAAACTCCCCGATGCAGTGAGGGTCAGGCCGAGGTAAGTGTACTGCATCGTGTGTTCTAGAGCGGTGCTGCCTAGACTGAACTGGTGTCTGTGTTCCTGACATCTGGGCTTCTTCTGGAAGACCATAATGTTGGTCTTGTTGAGGTTTACTGCCAGGGCCCAGTTCTGGCAGTAGTTGTCCAGCAGGTCCAGCTGCTGCTGTAGTCCCTGTGGGGTGGAGGACAGCAGCACCAGATCATCTGCGCACAGCAAAAGCTTGATGTTCTTGTCTTGTAGAGAGAGTCCAGGGCTGTAACTCATTGATGTAAATGTTGAACAGCGTTGGACTCAGGCTACAGCCCTGCCGCACTCCTCTTTTCTGGGTGAAGAATTCTGTATGTTTGTTGCCAATTCGGATCGCACATTTGTTGTTCGAATACATTGATTTTATAGTGTCAAAAACTTTACCCCCTACACCACTTTGTAAAAGTTTATAGTATAATCCGTCGTACTAAATAGAATCAAATGCTTTTTGAAATCGACAAAGCATGCAAATATTTTACCATTTTGGGTCTGTTTACGTGTTTATTGATTAGGTGTGTAGGGTGTAAATGTGGTCAGTCGTTCTGTGATTTGGAAGGAAGCCAATCTGACTCGGCTCAGGACATTGTGCTCAGTAATGAAGTTTACCATTCTATGGTTTAAAATACTGCTAAATAACTTCCCAGATTACTGCTCACACAGATGCCTCTGAAATTAATAGGGTCCAATCTGTCTCCACTCTTGTGAATAGGGTAATGAGTCCTCGGCTCCAGATGTCAGGAAAGCAGCCTGAACTAAGTACAATGTTGAATAATTTGAGCACAGCTGTCTGAAGCTCAGGTGTGCTGTGTTTCAGCATTTCACCTAGAATGCCGTCAGGACCACAAGATTTCTTACATTTTTGGCTTTTGAGTTTGTTTGTCAATTCTTTAAGTGTAATTGGGAAGTCAAGTGGATTTTGATTATTTTTAAATGTGTCTTCATAAGTTTGTAGATTTTGTTTGATCAGATCATAATTGTCATTGAGTTGTTTTGGTGGGATTTCTTGATATAAATTTTCAAAATGTTGTGTCCAAATGTTTCCATCTTGTATTGGTAGATCTTGTGGTTTTGTTGTGCTCGGATTATTCCACATATCCCAGAACTGATTTTGATTTATTGAATGTACTATTTCTTCTAAACTTTTGTTCAGTTGGTGTTGCTTTTTTGCTCTAATTGTGTCTTTGTATTGTTTTAGTGTTGAACAGTATTCAGTTCTTATGTCGGTGTCGTATGGTTCTTTATGTTTCAAATTTGATAATTTTCTAAGTTGTTTTCTTAATGTTTTACAGTCTGAGTCAAACCATTTTTCATCTTTTGGTGTTTTTTTAATGAATTTTTTGCCTTTCTTTTTCAATTCACTTATATATGCTGCTTTTTGAAATATGTTATTGATTTCATTTGTAGCCAAATTAACATCATCTTTAGTTGTTTCAAATTTTTTATTCATAAATATAGTAATTCAATTTTTCAGTTCTTCAGAATTCAGGGCATGGATGAATTTTTCTGCGCTGTCTGAAGTCCATCTGTATTTCTGCTGGACCTGAAACATTGTGCAGGTTTCCAGCTTGATTTTGTTCTGGTGTAAGATTTGTTTTAATATAAATGTTAGTTTGGTTATGGTCAGAAAGTGGAGTTTGCTGTTTGACAGTGAATGCACTGAAGGAGGAGGGTTCCATGTCAGTGATGGCGTAGTCGACTACACCAGCTCCAAGAGCTGAACAACACGTGAACCTCCCTAAAGAGTCCCCTCGGATCCTGACATTAAGGATGTACAGGCCTAAAGCTCGACAGAGGTGCACTAACTCGGAACCAGTTTTATTTACAGTTTGGTCAAGATTATTTCTTGGTGGAAGATTTCTTGTGAGACCCAGAGAGCTCTGGCCAAAGATATATTGATTCCCCTTTGGATCTATGTAATCAGGTTCAGATCCAGTTCTTGCATTAAAGTCTCCACATAGCAGCACATTTCCCTGGGCCTGGAAACGGCTGATCTCTGTGTGGATGTTGTTCAGGTATTCCTCATCATGGTAAGGGGATTCTGCTGGGGGAATATAGATGGCACAGAGGTATGTGTCAGTGGTTGAAATGCCAATTTGCTTGTTTAGTTTTAACCAGCAGTGAAATTTTCCGAGTGATGACAGAAATGTGTTTGGCCAGATCTTCCCTGTACCACACCAGAACTCCTCCTGAGTCTCGTCCACGATGTACTGTACTTAATTTAACTGAGGGCACAATCACTTCATAGTAGCCTGAGGGACAGTAGGTGAGCGCATCATTTCTACACCAGGTCTCAGTGAGAATGATAACATCAGCATCTTTGATATTTTTAAGGAATTCAGGGTCTGTGCTTTTAGAACCAAAAGTTGAAGAAAAAAGACCCTGAATATTCCAACAACTTATATTAAATGAACGCATTAGTGTTATTAAAGATAAACCTATTTCGTAAGACAGAGAGAAAATAACCTGTCATAATGTACAGTACATGTTTGTGTGTGTAGTCCTTATCTGCTGAGGAGCTGTCTGCACAGGCTCTGGAGCATCTCTCTGATCTGACTCAGTTCACTGCTGGGGGCAGCGGGGGGGCGGGCTGCAGCTTCAGCGTAGCTCTGTGCTCTCAGCTCGGGGCTTCTCTTGCTGTGGGGGGGCCTTCGGTCTCTTCCTTCTGACTGGGGTTTGTTGGGCAGCAGGTGGATGTGAGGTTGGTGACTGTAGGTGTACAGCTCTGTGGGGAGCTGTAGGTGGATGATGTGGGATCCTGGTCCAGGCGATGTCCTTCCTCACCGGGGTCGGAGGGGTGTGTCTGGGGATGTAGGGGTGAATGGATCGATGGTATTCTGGAGTCGGTAACAGGGGCCTTGGTGATGATGGTCTGCGGCCCAGGGCTGCATCCTTTAGGGTCTTTGCAAAACACGCACTGCATCTCTGTGCAGGTGGAGTCCATCATACAGGTGTTGGAGGCCGATGTTGTGGTGGTGGGCCAGGTGTACATTAGGGAGTGACGAGCATCTACGGGAGATTTCAGCATTAATGCTGTAGATGATGTGTGGTGGTTTGTCGGATCGTGGGAGAAGTGTGGAGATTACGATTCGGGACTCTGGGAATTTTTTGCTGGTGATTTCTGCTATTTTCCTCACAGCATCAGCAGTATTGTTGCGCAGTGTGTGAAGGTCATTAGTCCCAGTGTGTATAATAACACGTGAGGGGTGTCCTGTGAAGTCTCTGATGATCTGGTGGGCCTGGCCTGTTGTGCTGCATCGCTTTGCAGTGACTTTTTGGTGTGGGAAAGAGTTTCTGTGGGTCCAGGAACTTCCCATTAGAGTCCATGAGGAGGAGCACATCTGGATCAGGTTCAGGACTGTGCGCAGGTGAGGCCTGTGTTTCTGCAGGTGTCTGTGTGTTTATCACAGGTACACTCTCTGTGTTTGTGTAGTTAGGTCTGTCTGTAGTAGGAGCTGTAGTGTAGCAGGGTGTGTTGTCTGTTGTGTTATTCTGTAACTGCTCTCTCATGTCTTGCAGCTGTCTGGAGAAGATCTCTTCTTTTCTCTCTTTGTCCTCCTCTAGCTTGCCTATCTGTACACGCAGAGCTCGGTTGTCTTCCTGTAGTTCTCTGACAGCTCTTGTGAGTTCAGTGATGGATGAGTGAGTGTTGTTCCTCAGCTGCTGGAGTTCATCTTTGAGCTCTTGGATGTAAATGTTTGTGTTGTGTTTGTCTGAGAGTTTGGCTTGAGTGTGTTCTCTGAATTCAAGTCCAGTTCCAGTAAAGCTAAGCTGTCTCTCAGTCGGCGTTCAGATGGTGAAGGAGGAGGATTCACTGGCTCTTCTTCCTCAGAGTCTGTACAGACTCCCTGAGGCTCGTTTCTCTCCTCCTCGACTCTGGCCTTCAGCAGGGGAAAAATCTCCTCAAATGAGTTCAGGCTTGCTTCATTGCCTTGCAGTAGGAAGGTGCCTTTAGTGTAGTGTATGGTGCTGTATGGTGAGAATGGGGTTGTCTGTATCCAGCATTTCATCTTTACATATTGTTAATCTTCCCCCTCGGCCGATTCCTTCTTTGAACACGTGCTTGTATTCCTCACAGATGGTCAGTTTCCATGCAGTTATTAGAGTGGTGTAGAAGATGAGGTTGTTCTTGATTCTCCTACCGTTGAGCTGAATGTAGTCAGCATACAGCAGGTCAGGGTTGTCTCTGAGAGTCTTCTCTTTGTGTTTCTTTCGTGCCTGCACACTTCTGCACTTCTCTGGGTAACACACCTCCCTGCAGTCTGTTTGCGCCAGGGTTGCCATGGTGATCACACTGGGGCACTGAGTCATAGCTGCAGCTAGCTTTAGCCTTTAGCTTCTAATTATGAGAAGGTTTACTCTCTCTAATAAAGTAAAAATAACTTTTTTTATCAAAGTTTTGTGCCAGATAGTGTTCACCTTTCTGTTTAGTAGCTGAAGATCAAAAATTGTGAGAAGTTTTTCAGCTGGAGTTCCTTTAAAAAATCTTTGACGGTTTTGGAGGGAAATCTGCAGTTAGCTGTCAGTGTGGTGATCCAGCATCAGATGCTAATCCACAGGCTTCAATCTTCTTTCTTCTTTTAAAATGTTTTAAGATGAAAAATCTTACTTTCTATGAATCCAGATTGTTTCTCTGTTGTTTGTACTTGATTGTTGTTATCTCGCTCTCTGTCTCACTTTTTTGGTTTAATCTTTAATGATTTTTCAGGAGCTCATCTTAGAGTGGCTCTCGTCTCTTAGAGTCTCTCTCTCTTTCTCTCTCTTTCTCTCTTTCTCTTTCTCTCACACTTTCTCTCTTTCTTTCTCTCTTTCTCTCTCTCACTTCTCTCTCACTTCTCTCTCACTTCTCACACACTTTCTCTCTCACTTCTCTCTCTCTTTCTCTCTCTTTCTCTCTCTCTCTCTCTCTCTCTTTCTCTCACTTCTCACACACTTTCTCTCTCACTTCTCTCTCACTTCTCTCTCACTTCTCACACACTTTCTCTCTCACTCTCTCTCTTTCTCTCTCTTTCTCTCTCACTTCTCTCTCTCTTTCTCTCTCACTTCTCTCTCACTTCTCACACACTTTCTCTCTCACTTCTCTCTCTCTTTCTCTCTCACTTCTCACACACTTTCTCTCTCACTTCTCTCTCACTTCTCTCTCACTTCTCTCACACTTTCTCTCTCTCTCACACTTCTCTCTTTCTCTCACACTTCTCTCTTTCTCTCTCTCTCTCACACTTCTCTCTTCTCTCTCTCTCTCACACTTCTCTCTTTCTCTCTCTCTTTCACACTTCTCTCTTTCTTTCTCTCTCTCACACTTCTCTCTTTCTCTCACACACACACACACTTCTCTCTCTCTATCACATATACACACGCACACACAAGGCATCCAACATTAGTGAAACGCAGCCAGATTTAGCCTGGTCTCCCTGGCATCTTCTCTCCAGCATCATCTTGTTCAGGCCAGGTTTGGAATCCACTGAACGCAGCCACCTGTAAAAAAAAATTGAGAAGAAGCTTTTCAGTTTGTTTGCATTAATAATTTCCTAAAAATTAATTCGGACAACATTAGGCCTACCTTTGTATTGTATGTGGATGTGGGAGGGGAAAATGTCGAGTCTCTCTGAGGTATTTGTATGCCTTTGGACCATGTAGATGCAGCGTGAGCACAAACTCTCTGTAGTCCTTTGTGTATTCATGGCCTTGCTTTGCCATGAGGTCCAACTGAAGATCTGAAATGTTATGATTTAAAATGAATAAGTCCCCTTCAGATAATAAATAAAGAGTTTAATAAGAGTAAGAATAACATATACATGAATTTCAAAGTGTTAATTTTGTCTTACCAGAGTAGAATTCAAGCTTCTCTTTGAGCTCTTCATTAATAAGGTTCTTTTCCCTCAAATCCCCCATAAGACTCTTTACTGTGGTTTTTGCCCTCTTTTCTCTGGCCATGGAATTCTTCTTCTCTCGCTCTAGATGTTCCACTCTTGCCAAGGCTTCAGTAAGTTTGGTCTTAAGAGCGGTAGGAGAAGCAGGCATAGCCATGATCCTAATAGAAAGAGGGATGAACATGGTTTGAGTAATGTTTCACTTCAAAAACATTATTTTGACACCACTAGTTTAATGCCCACATTCTTTCTTATAGTCATCACATGTCAAAGCCACTACCAGCACTGTGTGTGTGTGCGTACCAGTAATGCATGTTCAATGTGTCTTAAATTGTGTTTGTATGGGTTTATTTGTGAGCGTGTTTAATATGAGTGGAAGCAAAAAAGTGAGATTTGAATATGTCCAGAGAACATTATGATATGATGTTTAAAGTAGAAATATTCACATCATTAGGCTGAGGTTGTGGGCTTGAGGTTGCCGTTTCCTGGAAATCCTGAGAGGCCATGGACAGGCTTTCTTCAGCTCTTCTGGAGGTAGAAGTAGCCCTGCCATTTTCCAACTAAAATGATGAAGCATAATATATAATACAATACATATAAAGGTATAAGCATCTTACCCTGCCATGTGATTGATAATTTACATTTATGAACATTCACATTTATGAATGCTAATAGTTTTATGAGGATACACTACTGTACCTTAGCTGGAACATGCTCATTTGCACAACCAACTGTTCATACAGTACCAACTGTTTACATTTCGCATCACACTTATTTGCACTGTGCTCATTGCACTACCTTAAATCTACTGCTTACCTTAAGCTAACATACAATTGTGTACATCTACCTGTAAAATTCTGTTTATAGTTAGAGACATCTGTATATTACATTTACATTTATAGTACATATTCACCTGTAAATGCTGTTTATAGAAAGAGACACCTGTAATATTTATTTATGGCACACACTCACCTGTTATAGTAATAACCATCTGTATATTTATATTCATTGTACATATTACCTGTAAATCCTGTACTTCTCCATATCCTGCACGTATGCAACCATTGTATATATCCTGCACTTTACTGCTATTGCACTTCTGGTTAGACCTAAACTGCATTTCGTTGCCTTGTACCTGTACTTGTGTAATGACAATAAAGTTGAATCTAATCTAATCTAATCTAATCTAATTTAATCCACCTACTCTTTGGAGGTGAACCGGAAAGCTGAAGACGGATGGAATAACACCATCTTGGAGTCGGACAATCTGACCCGTCCTATCAAAATCATCATTCTTAAAATGATGAGAGCAAAGTACTGTTGTATCACTTGCATGAAATCCTTCTCTCCTCAAAGCCACTTCCCACTTCTTCCTCACATCTTTGTCCTTATAGGCACTTAACGTTACCTAACGCTAAAAGAAAGTTTCGTGCATCTAACAAGTGCTTTCGAACTTTTTTCCTATCTGAATAGTAAGTTATTTGGAAAACACTTGAGTTGAGGGAGGGAGATACATAGTCTAGCTAACGTAAGCTAGCTACGATTTCAGTACAGTACTATCAAAGATCCTTGCTCCTTCTCAATTCTGTGGATTTAAGGACAAAATACAACCAAAAGTACAATAGTAATGTTAAATCTTACTTGTGAAAAGTAATCCCCCGAGCCCTATTTGCGATGGTCCGCCGATTAGAACATAAAATGCTGCACAGTGCTCTGGCATCTTAACTGCTGCTATTCAACGAAACTATGAGTACGACTGTTCAAGATGGCGGCCAGAATCTCAGCGCAGCGCCAATGAGGCGTCTACCTATATATATGTCTATGGAAGCAACAGGAAAGACGTTAGAAAAGAAGAGTAGAAACAAACAGTATCATCAGGCATAACGCGGCCGCGGGTAAAAAACGGAAAGAAAAGGGTGGGGCTGAGAAGGCGAGAGAAAGAAAAATTGCGGAATTTAGACAGTGAAGCCGCTAAATGTTGCAAACTAACCGAAATTTTTAGCAGCACAGCCAGCACCAGCACCTCACAGTTAACATTACCAACAGTGAAGGAGAGAGCCAGACAACTATGCAGCATGTTGATGAGGAGGGACAGAAAGATGAGCTGGTTCCACAGGCAGATTCAGGGCAAGTAAGTATGGAGCATGAGAGGAGAAAGAGAGTTACTCTAGGGATGATGTTAGGAAGTGATATTCAGGTTGCTAAATCTTTAATGATTACAGTAGTAAAACAGCTAAAGTTCAAAATTTTAGCTGTAAAAGGCCATATGCAGTAGCTAATATTAAGAAATATGTTGTACTTTTACTTTTAAAAATGTTGATTAACATTACAGTTAATCCTTACAAACTTTGAAGATTTTGAATACAGAAGTTACATTTGTAATGGTGTATTTTCATTTAGATGTGGTATTATTTGTGCAGTAAGATTAATTACTGCATACATTAATTACGATTATTAAGTAATAAATGCATTTGAAGACAGCATGGAATAGATTATATAATATGCTGTTATAACAGCATATTATATAATATTATTATCATTATATTCCATGCTATCTTGGAATAAAACCTGTTTTTTTTTTTTTTTAATCCATCCCATTGTTTGTTTATTCAGGTTGAGCTTAGACCAAGAGCAGAGAAAGACACCCACTCCAGCTCAACTTTAAATTACTTTAAGCGCCCCAATTCAGATAGTCACAGCCTAGAGGTTGTTTTTTCATACAAATAATATGCTTTTAACACAACATCTAGTCAACATCAGTGCTACTGTTATAATTTGGATGGTATAGTATCAGGAGCCATTGCGTTATTGTTGTTGTCGAGTTTCCATGCGCCGATTGCTTCGGGCCGGGCCTAGTCAAAGTCCAGGGCCGTTTTTTAGTCCCAGTCCGTCCCTGGCTCCAGATGAACCTCGTGCCACTAAAGCTGCTCCGGGACGCCTGAACTCTGGGACAGTTTGATAAAAGTGAACCTTTGGTCTGGCCCTGGTCTGTTCTGTCTGCATCAGAGGAAAGGAAAGCTCTGTGCAGTTTCTGTGGATTCAGCAGAGGTTTGTCTCCAGAGACACTTTTATAGATTTTACAGAGAATCAGACGAGGCTCTGATTGGCCTCTGTTCACTACAGCATCTACTCACTTCAGAGTCTCCAGTCGACACTGAGGACTCTGTTGGAGTTCAAGCAGCTCCTGAACATCTGACTCCTTCAGGTCCCAGTTACCCCCCAGCTGCAGGACTCTCAGATGTGAGGGGTTGGACTTCAGAGCTGAGGCCAGAGAAGAACAGCTGGACTTTGACAAACTGCAGCCCCACAATCTGAATAAAGAATAAATGTTGGAGGTTAATCCAATAATAATCAAGACACTCAGTTATAAAGAATACAAAGTCTTTATTTCATTTGTCTGGAGGTTTCCACGTCTTCAGGTCACAACAATGATTGTAAATATAGTGGAAGCTCATTGGTCCCAGTTCTGTGTCTCACCACAGGACGATTACATCGGGGCTTTTCTGACTCCTGCGTCAGAGGATATTCCTAAAATGGACAGAGAGGGTAGTATCTGAAGTGCTCCAGGGCTTTTCAAACGCACCGTTCAGTAAACACGGCCCTCTTCTCAGAGCCCGAGCTGAACATGCTAACGGCTGCAGAGGCCTCTCCACTCTCGACTCTCAGCCTGAGGGAAGTAAATCTTTACAGCAAAGTTTATTTCAGCTCCTGCTGTTAATGTCAGATCATTATTATTAATACTAGAGCTTTTTTAATGATAATTATCCTAATTTTAAACATTAGCACATTTTTATCTTGGTCTGATAAACATTTCCAGTTCTGTTAAAATTTTTACTCTTTTCTCGAACATATTATATTCTTTATATTTGTTTAAATATCTGCCCTTCATTTGTGAGTCTTGAACATTAAGGCTTCAATATTTGAGGAAGGCACATTTTTACACTAAAATAAAACTCAATATCTTATGATCTTATAATAAAACAGTAATATTTAAGCAGATAACATATATTATAACAATAGTAGATTTATAAAGCTATACATAATCTTTTAGATCATACAGTGGTAAAGACAGAAGCCTACAGCAAACGTGCAGCGTTTAGAAAGAACTGTCATTTATCTTTACACATGAACTGGTTTATAAAACACACAGTGGACTCTGGACACAGATGAAGCTTCAGACGACTCTCAGATCACTTTTAATGTCTGTTTCTTTTAGTGTCACCTGGACGACTGTTAGTGTTTAAATTAAGAAGCACACAAGTATTTAGTCACATGTAGAGTCTCAAAGTCTGCTGACTTTCTGCAGAAACATGTCTTTCTCTGTTTTAATGGCTGAACATTAATGACTGTATTGTTTTGTCCCTGTCTCTGTGTGGCCTGTGAGAAAGAGCAGGTCCTGTGAACCACTGTGGAGCAGTTCCATGAAGATTAGACCTGTGTCAAACCTGTGACTGTGACAAAGAAGAACCTGGAGCAGCTTCACCTGCAGCTCCTGAAAATAAAGCTCATGTCTGCCACACCTCAGGATCTGTGTTTTATACTTCATCTTCAGAACCAGACACTTAATAGAACCAGCCACACTATATCAGCTTCTACAAGTCCTAATATTTACTGTTCATAATGGCTCTGCACTCTTTAGAAACTACACATTGTCTACATCATTTAACATGAATCTGATTTTATAATTAACTGTTGAAGGTAGTATCAACCAGGTCTTGAACACATTAATAGTTTTATTAATCTTTATCTATTTCTGATGTTTGTACTATTTATTAACACAACCTAACTTATGTCTTTAACTTCTGCTGAGTGTTTTAAAATGGTCTTAAATAAGAACAAGAGGATGTCATGAGTGAAAAATAAGAGACCGAGGACATGCATTGTTCATTTTTAATTGAGTGCAAACAGTGACATGTGAAAAGTATGGTGTAAAAATATGTTTTGTAATGTATAGTTCATTAGAAAAGCATTAGAGTAAGGCACATGAATAAGTGCTGGTTATTGTCTGGTGTGTAAAAAGTCCGATGACAGAAGTGGCAGGAGTCTGGTCTTCAGCAGCACTGGTCAGGTTTGTGTGGATCACCTCCTACAGGAACAACACACAGACAAGTCAAATACAAAGGCCCCAAGAATACTGACAGCTTTATTATATTGTAACAATGTCAGCAATATTCAACCTTTATTTCAGACAAAGTTGGTCCAAAACAAAAATAAAAAACATTATAAAGTTAAAATAGTGAGTAGTCCATTAAATGTAGTTAATATGAAGACTCTTGATGGAGTTTTCTGACTCTCCAACCGCCTCATACATTTAGAAACTGTCAAAGTCAATACTATTAATATAGATTTAAATCAGTCTTTCATTATAGGATCACTTTATTGAAATGTAACACTTTTTTACCTTAAGACAGCAATAATAAGATTTAAATCTGACTAAAGCATCATAAACTTTTCTCTCAGTTTGGTCTAAACACAAAATAGTGATGTTCAGAACAAATAAAGTACAAACATATTTAAGTCAATATTATAGAAGTGTCACTCGTCTAATCACAGTAATGTCCTGGTTTTACATCAACTACTTGTATTTTAGAAAATGATAACCACATTGTACTGTCTTCATGAACAGTTCAAATGATGCACCACATCTTTATATGAGACTTCCTCAGATCGAACATGAATCTAGAAATATTACTTAAAATACAAAATATATACTTTTCTGTCAAAGGTTTTAATTATTTAGTAAAAGCCTTAAGGTCCGTTAGCATAGCTCTTAAGATAAACTCTTAATAAAGAGACTAATAAACAATTAGAATTTTACTCACCAAATAAAGTAGAGCCATGTTTCTTGTCCGGTCTGTCAATGAAGGACACATAATACTACAGCAAAATATCAAACTGGTTTTTGTGAAGAAAAAAAAAAAAGACAGCTACAACCATAGATTGTAAATAAACATGGATGTCATGGCCATTGCTCCACATTCACTGATATTGGCCTCATCACAGAGTAATAAAATGTTACATTTGTGGAGTTCTCAGTTTTGTACTTTCATTTCCTCGTGTGTTGTTCTAATGTTTTCATAAAATCCTCAAAGCTCTGACGTGTCTCAGGACGAGACACAGCTCAGTTTTTCAGGAAAATACCACAGTTTGTAAAAGTCCAAAGTCTGCCTCCATCAAACACTTTCTTCATTTACGTTTGTCCAAGACACATTTTCTTTTACATTCAGATGTAAATGAAAATATGACTTTTTAAAGTGATCTGGTTCAAAGAGAAGCTCTGGACTTTTATGGATCAAAAAAAGAGGAGAAAGTACAACACACTATTTCTGAGCTCGGTGGATTGGAAAAAGACTGACACTGATTTACTGAAGACTTTTCATTTGTTCTTTGGCCAAGCATCCTCTCATAAACATGATACAGTGTGACTTTATGAGCTGTTTGTTCAAACCCAAGAGTCAGTGAAAAGAAGAGAAGGACCAGTGACTGACCTCAGAGTCTCCAGTCGACAGTTTGGACTCGCTAGTCCTTCACACAACTCCTTCATTCCTGAGGTTATTTGTCTGCTCAGACTCAGGTCTAGTTCTCTCAGAGAGGGACTGGACTTCAGAGCCGACGACAGAACTTCACAGCCAATCTTTGAGAGTCCACAATCAGAAAGTCTGTAAACACAGTAACATTAAGTCAAACATTAGAGATGTAAAGGTTCTCAGTCGTCCAGGTCACACAACTACATTTATTCACTTTAAATTCAAAGTTTAAAACTATCTCCAGCTGCAACAGATACAAACATATTTGACTGTTTTTCATTATTGTCCCAACCTTTTCTTCTTTGTCAAAGCTCCTTACACTAAACTAAATATTAAAAACACTAAATATCTCACATCTGTTGAAAAATCAGACAAAAACTTCATAAAGTCTTGTAAAATATAATTGTGACTGAAGGCCCACATTTACAGAGCTCTCAGTCTAAAACACTTCAGAGTTCAGCAGAAGGTCCTTTTGTAACATGCTGTAAACATGAAGGGATTTTTAAATGTTTGGATGAATGCTCCATGAGCAGGAGCCAAAGTGAGGCTTATTACTGTCCTCTCTTTTCACTCATTTCAGATTTATGCTTCATTCATTTCAGCAACATTGTGCATTTTACAAAGACACTGACAAAAACAAATGAAAAAAGAACAAAAGACAGAGAAAGTCATCCTCTGGGAGAAAGTGTTAATTTTGTTGACAAAATCTATGCCAAAGATTTTTCATCAACAAAGGCTTTTGCCGACGAAAACAAAACAAAAACTAAATAAAAAAAACTTCATAATGACTAAAACAGTAACTAAATAGACATAAATGACATTTTGTCAACGAATAAAAGACGAGACAAAAACAACTTGTGACAAAAACCAGTCAGGAGAAGGGAATGATGAAGTGGTACGGGCGGGATAAGTCAAGAAAGCCAATCAGAGCGCTCCTTGTTACGCGGTGGTGCCAAGAAATTAATTGGAGACGACAGAGCAACAACTGGTGCAAACTGTGAAAATGAAAGGTTTTGGCGGCTGGAAGTGAGAGAAAGAGACTGACCTGTGTTCTCATTTCAAGTTTGAGAACAAAGAAAACAAATTAAATGTAAATAAATGTTTGCATTTGATGTTTTTGATGCCAGTGTTTATGTAGCATAAGGAATATCCTCCTGTTCAATGCACTTTATTTAAGTTCAAAGATGGTTTGGATAGTACGTTTATTATTTTAATTATTTGGTTTTCTTGGACTGTAAAGGCCTTTTGACATTTGCACATTTATTTATTTATTTAATTTTATTTAAAAAAGCTGTTTTTGCATTTCTTTGATACACATTGATGTCTTTTTGTTTATATTAAAATAGACAGCAAGATTTTTTTTACTATCGGTGTTGTTTTTCATTGATTGAAACTATATTCAATAAAAGCAGTAGTGTTGAAATAAACAGTGTGAAATATGTTTGCACATTTAAATCTCAATTCTAAAACAAATATAGTTTTATGTCTGAAACAGAAGGTCACATTAATTACTCATTAAAAATGTTTTGATTTTAGTCGACTAAAACTAAAACAAATAAGATGACTAAAACAAGACTAAAACTAAACATTATTTCACTTAAAAGACTAAGACTAAAACTAAATGAAAATTCCTTGTCAAAATTAACACTGCTGTGAGGTTGGGGTGTAAACTTTCACAGTTTAACTCTGGGACTGTCTCACTGACCATTATTTTTGGGAGTTCCTGTTTCACAAAAAAAGAGAAATAAACTGTGGAGGAGAGAATTTAAATGAGACACAGCTCGATTTAAGAAGGTTTGAGACTCGGAACAAAACACTTGATGTGAACTTTGTAAAAGAAGCAGAAAAAAGAGAAAACTCACACATCCCCTGCAGGATTATCTCTACATTTGTGGAGTTATCAGTTTTATACTTTCATTTCCTCGTGTGTTGTTCTAATGCTTTCATAAAATCCTCAAAGCTCTGACGTGTCTCAGGACGAGACACAGCTCAGTTTTTCAGGAAAATACCACAGTTTGTAAAAGTCCAAAGTCTGCCTCCATCAAACACTTTCTTCATTTACGTTTGTCCAAGACACAATTTCTTTTACATTCAGATGTAAATGAAAATATGACTTTTTAAAGTGATCTGGTTCAAAGAGAAGCTCTGGACTTTTATGGATCAAAAAAAGAGGAGAAAGTACAACACACTATTTCTGAGCTCGGTGGATTGGAAAAAGACTGACACTGATTTACTGAAGACTTTTCATTTGTTCTCTGGCCAAGCATCCCTCTCATAAACATGATACAGTGTGACTTTATGAGCTGTTTGTTCAAACCCAAGAGTCAGTGAAAAGAAGAGAAGGACCAGTGACTGACCTCAGAGTCTCCAGTCGACAGTTTGGACTCGCTAGTCCTTCACACAACTCCTTCATTCCTGAGGTTATTCGTTTGTTCCAACTCAGGTCTAGTTCTCTCAGAGAGGGACTGGACTTCAGAGCCGACGACAGAACTTCACAGTGAATCTTTGAGAGTTCACAATCAGAAAGTCTGTAAACACAGTAACATTAAGTCAAACATTAGAGATGTAAAGGTTCTCAGTCGTCCAGGTCACACAACTACATTTATTCACTTTAAATACAAAGTTTAAAACTATCTCCAGCTGCAACAGATACAAACATATTTGACTGTTTTTCATTATTGTCCCAACCTTTTCTTCTTTGTCAAAGCTCCTTACACTAAACTAAATATTAAAAACACTAAATATCTCAATTCTGTTGAAAAATCAGACAAAAAGCTTCATAAAGTCTTGTAAAAATATAATTGTGACTGAAGGCCCACATTTACAGAGCTCTCAGTCTAAAACACTTCAGAGTTCAGCAGAAGGTCCTTTTGTAACATGCTGTAAACATGAAGGATTTTTAAATGTGTTTGGATGAATGCTCCATGAGCAGGAGCCAAAGTGAGGCTTATTACTGTCCTCTCTTTTCACTCATTTCAGATTTATGCTTCATTCATTTCAGCAACATTGTGCATTTTACAAAGACACTGACAAAAACAAATGAAAAAAGAACAAAAGACAGAGAAAGTCATCCTCTGGGAGAAAGTGTTAATTTTGTTGACAAAATCTATGGCAAAGATTTTTCATCAACAAAGGCTTTTTGCCGAAAAACAAAACAAAAACTAAATAAAAAAACTTCATAATGACTAAAACAGTAACTAAATAGACTGACATTTTGTCAACGAATAAAAGACGAGACAAAAACAACTTGTGACAAAAACCAGTCAGGAAAAGGGAATGATGAAGTGGTACGGGCGGGATAAGTCAAGAAAGCCAATCAGAGCGCTCCTTGTTACGCGGTGGTGCCAAGAAATTAATTGGAGACGACAGAGCAACAACTGGTGCAAACTGTGAAAATGAAAGGTTTTGGCGGCTGGAAGTGAGAGAAAGAGACTGACCTGTGTTCTCATTTCAAGTTTGAGAACAAAGAAAACAAATTAAATGTAAATAAATGTTTGCATTTGATGTTTTTGATGCCAGTGTTTATGTAGCATAAGGAATATTCTCCTGTTCAATGCACTTTATTTAAGTTCAAAGATGGTTTGGATAGTACGCTTTATTATTTTAATTATTTGGTTTTCTTGGGCTGTAAAGGCCTTTGACGTTGCACATTTATTTATTTATTTAATTTTATTAAAAATAAGCTGTTTTTGCATCTCTTTGATACACATTGATGTCTTTTGTTTAAATTAAAATAGACAGCAAGATTTTTTTTACTATTGGTGTTGTTTTTCATTGATTTAAACTATTTTCAATAAAAGCAGTAGTGTTGAAATAAACAGTGTGAAATATGTTTGCACATTTAAATCTCAATTCTAAAACAAATATAGTTTTATGTCTGAAACAGAAGGTCAAATTAATTACTCATTAAAAATGTTTTGATTTTAGTCGACTAAAACTAAAACAAATAAGATGACTAAAACAAGACTAAAACTAAACATTATTTCAATTAAAAGACTAAGACTAAAACTAAATTAAAATTCCTTGTCAAAATTAACACTGCTGTGAGGTTGGGGTGTAAACTTTCACAGTTTAACCCTGGGACTGTCTCACTGACCATTATTTTTGGGAGTTCCTGTTTCACAAAAAAAGAGAAATAAACTGTGGAGGAGAGTATTTAAATGAGACACAGCTCGATTTAAGAAGGTTTGAGACTCGAACAAAACACTTGATGTGAACTTTGTAAAAGAAGCAGAAAAAGAAAACTCACACATCCCCTGCAGGATTATCTCTACATTTGTGGAGTTATCAGTTTTATACTTTCATTTCCTCGTGTGTTGTTCTAATGTTTTCATAAAATCCTCAAAGCTCTGACGTGTCTCAGGACGAGACACAGCTCAGTTTTTCAGGAAAATACCACAGTTTGTAAAAGTCCAAAGTCTGCCTCCATCAAACACTTTCTTCATTTACGTTTGTCAAGACACATTTTCTTTTACATTCAGATGTAAATGAAAATATGACTTTTAAAGTGATCTGGTTCAAAGAGAAGCTCTGGACTTTTATGGATCAAAAAAGAGGAGAAAGTACAACACACTATTTCTGAGCTCGTGGATTGGAAAAAGACTGACACTGATTTACTGAAGACTTTTCATTTGTTCTTTGGCCAAGCATCCCTCTCATAAACATGATACAGTGTGACTTTATGAGCTGTTTGTTCAAACCCAAGAGTCAGTGAAAAGAAGAGAAGGACCAGTGACTGACCTCAGAGTCTCCAGTCGACAGTTTGGACTCGCTAGTCCTTCACACAACTCCTTCATTCCTGAGGTTATTTGTTGGTTCAGACTCAGGTCTAGTTCTCTCAGAGAGGGACTGGACTTCAGAGCCGACGACAGAACTTCACAGCCAATCTTTGAGAGTCCACAACCAGAAAGTCTGTAAACACAGTAACATTAAGTCAAACATTAGAGATGTAAAGGTTCTTAGTCGTCCAGGTCACACAACTACATTTATTCACTTTAAATTCAAAGTTTAAAACTATCTCCAGCTGCAACAGATACAAACATATTTGACTGTTTTTCATTATTGTCCCAACCTTTTCTTCTTTGTCAAAGCTCCTTACACTAAACTAAATATTAAAAACACTAAATATCTCACATCTGTTGAAAAATCAGACAAAAAGCTTCATAAAGTCTTGTAAAAATATAATTGTGACTGAAGGCCCACATTTACAGAGCTCTCAGTCTAAAACACTTCAGAGTTCAGCAGAAGGTCCTTTTGTAACATGCTGTAAACATGAAGGATTTTTAAATGTGTTTGGATGAATGCTCCATGAGCAGGAGCCAAAGTGAGCTTATTACTGTCCTCTCTTTCACTCATTTCAGATTTATGCTTCATTCATTTCAGCAACATTGTACATTTTACAAAGACACTGAAAAAAACAAATGAAAAAAGAACAAAAGACAGAGAAAGTCATCCTCTGGGAGAAAGTGTTAATTTTGTTGACAAAATCTATGCCAAAGATTTTTCATCAACAAAGGCTTTTGCCGACGAAAACAAAACAAAACTAAATAAAAAAACTTCATAATGACTAAAACAGTAACTAAATAGACTTGACATTTTGTCAACGAATAAAAGACGAGACAAAAACAACTTGTGACAAAAACCAGTCAGGAGAAGGGAATGATGAAGTGGTACGGGCGGGATAAGTCAAGAAAGCCAATCAGAGCGCTCCTTGTTACGCGGTGGTGCCAAGAAATTAATTGAGACGACAGAGAACAACTGGTGCAAACTGTGAAAATGAAAGGTTTTGGCGGCTGGAAGTGAGAGAAAGAGACTGACCTGTGTTCTCATTTCAAGTTTGAGAACAAAGAAAACAAATGAAATGTAAATAAATGTTTGCAATTGATGTTTTTGATGCCAGTGTTTATGTAGCATAAGGAATATCCTCCTGTTCAATGCACTTTATTTAAGTTCAAAGATAGTTTGGATAGTACGTTTATTATTTTAATTATTTGGTTTTCTTGGACTGTAAAGGCCTTTTGACATTTGCACATGTATTTATTTATTTAATTTTATTAAAAATAAGCTGTTTTTGCATCTCTTTGATACACATTGATGTCTTTTGTTTAAATTAAAATAGACAGCAAGATTTTTACTATTGGTGTTGTTTTTCATTGATTGAAACTATATTCAATAAAAGCAGTAGTGTTGAAATAAACAGTGTGAAATATGTTTGCACATTTAAATCTCAATTCTAAAACAAATATAGTTTTATGTCTGAAACAGAAGGTCAAATTAATTACTCATTAAAATGTTTTGATTTTAGTCGACTAAAACTAAAACAAATAAGATGACTAAAACAAGA
Source organism: Perccottus glenii (assembly GCA_024416835.2). NCBI lineage: Eukaryota > Metazoa > Chordata > Actinopteri > Gobiiformes > Odontobutidae > Perccottus > Perccottus glenii. The sequence continues at coordinate 48,218 of JALDQB020000073.1, forward strand.
CTAAAACTAAACATTATTTCACTTAAAAGACTAAGACTAAAACTAAATTAAAATTCCTTGTCAAAATTAACACTGCTGTGAGGTTGGGGTGTAAACTTTCACAGTTTAACCCTGGGACTGTCTCACTGACCATTATTTTTGGGAGTTCCTGTTTCACAAAAAGAGAAATAAACTGTGGAGGAGAGTATTTAAATGAGACACAGCTCGATTTAAGAAGGTTTGAGACTGAACAAAACACTTGATGTGAACTTTGTAAAAGAAGCAGAAAAAAAGAAAACTCACACATCCCCTGCAGGATTATCTCTACATTTGTGGAGTTATCAGTTTTATACTTTCATTTCCTCGTGTGTTGTTCTAATGCTTTCATAAAATCCTCAAAGCTCTGACGTGTCTCAGGACGAGACACAGCTCAGTTTTTCAGGAAAATACCACAGTTTGTAAAAGTCCAAAGTCTGCCTCCATCAAACACTTTCTTCATTTACGTTTGTCAAGACACATTTTCTTTTACATTCAGATGTAAATGAAAATATGACTTTTAAAGTGATCTGGTTCAAAGAGAAGCTCTGGACTTTTATGGATCAAAAAAGAGGAGAAAGTACAACACACTATTTCTGAGCGGTGGATTGGAAAAAGACTGACACTGATTTACTGAAGACTTTTCATTTGTTCTTTGGCCAAGCATCCTCTCATAAACATGATACAGTGTGACTTTATGAGCTGTTTGTTCAAACCCAAGAGTCAGTGAAAAGAAGAGAAGGACCAGTGACTGACCTCAGAGTCTCCAGTCGACAGTTTGGACTCGCTAGTCCTTCACACAACTCCTTCATTCCTGAGGTTATTTGTTGTTCCAACTCAGGTTTAGTTCTCTCAGAGAGGACTGGACTTCAGAGCCGACGACAGAACTTCACAGTGAATCTTTGAGAGTCCACATTCAGAAAGTCTGTAAACACAGTAACATTAAGTCAAACATTAGAGATGTAAAGGTTCTCAGTCGTCCAGGTCACAGAACTACATTTATTCACTTTAAATTCAAAGTTTAAAACTATCTCCAGCTGCAACAGATACAAACATATTTGACTGTTTTTCATTATTGTCCCAACCTTTTCTTCTTTGTCAAAGCTCCTTACACTAAACTAAATATTAAAAACACTAAATATCTCACATCTGTTGAAAAATCAGACAAAAGCTTCATAAAGTCTTGTAAAAATATAATTGTGACTGAAGGCCCACATTTACAGAGCTCTCAGTCTAAAACACTTCAGAGTTCAGCAGAAGGTCCTTTTGTAACATGCTGTAAACATGAAGGGATTTTTAAATGTGTTTGGATGAATGCTCCATGAGCAGGAGCCAAAGTGAGGCTTATTACTGTCCTCTCTTTTCACTCATTTCAGATTTATGCTTCATTCATTTCAGCAACATTGTGCATTTTACAAAGACACTGACAAAAACAAAAGAAAAAGAACAAAGACAGAGAAAGTCATCCTCTGGGAGAAAGTGTTAATTTTGTTGACAAAATCTATGCCAAAGATTTTTCATCAACAAAGGCCTTTTGCCGACTAAAACAAAACAAAAACTAAATAAAAAAACTTCATAATGACTAAAACAGTAACTAAATAGACTGACATTTTGTCAACGAATAAAAGACGAGACAAAAACAACTTGTGACAAAACCAGTCAGGAGAAGGGAATGATGAAGTGGTACGGGCGGGATAAGTCAAGAAAGCCAATCAGAGCGCTCCTTGTTACGCGGTGGTGCCAAGAAATTAATTGGAGACGACAGAGCAACAACTGGTGCAAACTGTGAAAATGAAAGGTTTTGGCGGCTGGAAGTGAGAGAAAGAGACTGACCTGTGTTCTCATTTCAAGTTTGAGAACAAAGAAAACAAATTAAATGTAAATAAATGTTTGCATTTGATGTTTTTGATGCCAGTGTTTATGTAGCATAAGGAATATTCTCCTGTTCAATGCACTTTATTTAAGTTCAAAGATGGTTTGGATAGTACGTTTATTATTTTAATTATTTGGTTTTCTTGGGCTGTAAAGGCCTTTTGACGTTGTACATTTATTTATTTATTTAATTTTATTAAAAATAAGCTGTTTTGCATCTCTTTGATACACATTGATGTCTTTTGTTTAAATTAAAATAGACAGCAAGATTTTTTACTATTGGTGTTGTTTTTCATTGATTTAAACTATTTTCAATAAAAGCAGTAGTGTTGAAATAAACAGTGTGAAATATGTTTGCACATTTGAATCTCAATTCTAAAACAAATATAGTTTTTTGTCTGAAACAGAAGGTCAAATTAATTACTCATTAAAAATGTTTTGATTTTAGTCGACTAAAACTAAAACAAATAAGATGACTAAAACAAGACTAAAACTAAACATTATTTCAATTAAAAGACTAAGACTAAAACTAAATTAAAATTCCTTGTCAAAATTAACACTGCTGTGAGGTTGGGGTGTAAACTTTCACAGTTTAACCCTGGGACTGTCTCACTGACCATTATTTTTGGGAGTTCCTGTTTCACAAAAAAAGAGAAATAAACTGTGGAGGAGAGTATTTAAATGAGACACAGCTCGATTTAAGAAGGTTTGAGACTGGAACAAAACACTTGATGTGAACTTTGTAAAAGAAGCAGAAAAAGAAAACTCACACATCCCCTGCACGATTATCTCTACATTTGTGGAGTTATCAGTTTTATACTTTCATTTCCTCGTGTGTTGTTCTAATGTTTTCATAAAATCCTCAAAGCTCTGACGTGTCTCAGGACGACACAGCTCAGTTTTTCAGAAAAATACCACAGTTTGTAAAAGTCCAAAGTCTGCCTCCATCAAACACTTTCTTCATTTACGTTTGTCAACACACATTTTCTTTTACATTCAGATGTAAATGAAAATATGACTTTTAAAGTGATCTGGTTCAAAGAGAAGCTCTGGACTTTTATGGATCAAAAAAAGAGGAGAAAGTACAACACACTATTTCTGAGCTCGGTGGATTGGAAAAAGACTGACACTGATTTACTGAAGACTTTTCATTTGTTCTCTGGCCAAGCATCCCTCTCATAAACATGATACAGTGTGACTTTATGAGCTGTTTGTTCAAACCCAAGAGTCAGTGAAAAGAAGAGAAGGACCAGTGACTGACCTCAGAGTCTCCAGTCGACAGTTTGGACTCGCTAGTCCTTCACACAACTCCTTCATTCCTGAGCTTAATCGAAAGTTCCAACCCAGGTGTAGTTCTCTCAGAGAGGGACTGGACTTCAGAGCCGACGACAGAACTTCACAGTGAATCTTTGAGAGTCCACATTCAGAAAGTCTGTAAACACAGTAACATTAAGTCAAACATTAGAGATGTAAAGGTTCTCAGTCGTCCAGGTCACAGAACTACATTTATTCACTTTAAATACAAAGTTTAAAACTATCTCCAGCTGCAACAGATACAAACATATTTGACTGTTTTTCATTATTGTCCCAACCTTTTCTTCTTTGTCAAAGCTCCTTACACTAAACTAAATATTAAAAACACTAAATATCTCACATCTGTTGAAAAATCAGACAAAAAGCTTCATAAAGTCTTGTAAAAATATAATTGTGACTGAAGGCCCACATTTACAGAGCTCTCAGTCTAAAACACTTCAGAGTTCAGCAGAAGGTCCTTTTGTAACATGCTGTAAACATGAAGGGATTTTTAAATGTGTTTGGATGAATGCTCCATGAGCAGGAGCCAAAGTGAGGCTTATTACTGTCCTCTCTTTTCACTCATTTCAGATTTATGCTTCATTCATTTCAGCAACATTGTGCATTTTACAAAGACACTGACAAAAACAAAAGAAAGAAAGAACAAAAGACAGAAAGTCATCCTCTCGGAGAAAGTGTTAATTTTGTTGACAAAATCTATGCGATTTTTCATCAACAAAGGCTTTTGACGAAAACAAAACAAAAACTAAATAAAAAAAAACTTCATAATGACTAAAACAGTAACTAAATAGACTGACATTTTGTCAAAGAATAAAAGACGAGACGAAAACAACTTGTGACAAAAACCAGTCAGGAGAAGGGAATGATGAAGTGGTACGGGCGGGATAAGTCAAGAAAGCCAATCAGAGCGCTCCTTGTTATGCGGTGGTGCCAAGAAATTAATTGGAGACAACAGAGCAACAACTGGTGCAAACTGTGAAAAAGAAAGGTTTTGGCGGCTGGAAGTGAGAGAAAGAGACTGACCTGTGTTCTCATTTCAAGTTTGAGAACAAAGAAAACAAATTAAATGTAAATAAATGTTTGCATTTGATGTTTTTGATGCCAGTGTTTATGTAGCATAAGGAATATCCTCCTGTTCAATGCACTTTATTTAAGTTCAAAGATGGTTTGGATAGTACGTTTATTATTTTAATTATTTGGTTTTCTTGGACTGTAAAGGCCTTTTGACATTTGCACATTTATTTATTTATTTAATTTGATTAAACATAAGCTGTTTTTGCATCTCTTTGATACACATTGATGTCTTTTTGTTTAGATTAAAATAGACAGCAATATTTTTTTTACTATCGGTGTTGTTTTTCATTAATTGAAACTATATTCAATAAAAGCAGTAGTGTTGAAATAAACAGTGTGAAATATGTTTGCACATTTAAATCTCAATTCTAAAACAAATATAGTTTTATGTCTGAAACAGAAGGTCACATTAATTACTCATTAAAAATGTTTTGATTTTATTCGATTAAAACTAAAACAAATAAGATGACTAAAACAAGACTAAAACTAAACATTATTTCACTTAAAAGACTAAGACTAAAACTAAATTAAAATTCCTTGTCAAAATTAACACTGCTGTGAGGTTGGGGTGTAAACTTTCACAGTTTAACCCTGGGACTGTCTCACTGACCATTATTTTTGGGAGTTCCTGTTTCACAAAAAAAGAGAAATAAACTGTGGAGGAGAGTATTTAAATGAGACACAGCTCGATTTAAGAAGGTTTGAGACTCGGAACAAAACACTTGATGTGAACTTTGTAAAAGAAGCAGAAAAAAAGAAAACTCACACATCCCCTGCAGGATTATCTCTACATTTGTGGAGTTATCAGTTTTATACTTTCATTTCCTCGTGTGTTGTTCTAATGCTTTCATAAAATCCTCAAAGCTCTGACGTGTCTCAGGACGAGACACAGCTCAGTTTTTCAGGAAAATACCACAGTTTGTAAAAGTCCAAAGTCTGCCTCCATCAAACACTTTCTTCATTTACGTTTGTCCAAGACACAGTTTCTTTTACATTCAGATGTAAATAAAAATATGACTTTTTAAAGTGATCTGGTTCAAAGAGAAGCTCTGGACTTTTATGGATCAAAAAAAGAGGAGAAAGTACAACACACTATTTCTGAGCTCGGTGGATTGGAAAAAGACTGACACTGATTTACTGAAGACTTTTCATTTGTTCTTTGGCCAAGCATCCCTCTCATAAACATGATACAGTGTGACTTTATGAGCTGTTTGTTCAAACCCAAGAGTCAGTGAAAAGAAGAGAAGGACCAGTGACTGACCTCAGAGTCTCCAGTCGACAGTTTGGACTCGCTAGTCCTTCACACAACTCCTTCATTCCTGAGGTTATTTGTTTGTTCCCACTCAGGTCTAGTTCTCTCAGAGAGGGACTGGACTTCAGAGCCGACGACAGAACTTCACAGCCAATCTTTGAGAGTCCACAATCAGAAAGTCTGTAAACACAGTAACATTAAGTCAAACATTAGAGATGTAAAGGTTCTTAGTCGTCCAGGTCACACAACTACATTTATTCACTTTAAATTCAAAGTTTAAAACTATCTCCAGCTGCAACAGATACAAACATATTTGACTGTTTTTCATTATTGTCCCAACCTTTTCTTCTTTGTCAAAGCTCCTTACACTAAACTAAATATTAAAAACACTAAATATCTCACATCTGTTGAAAAATCAGACAAAAAGCTTCATAAAGTCTTGTAAAAATATAATTGTGACTGAAGGCCCACATTTACAGAGCTCTCAGTCTAAAACACTTCAGAGTTCAGCAGAAGGTCCTTTTGTAACATGCTGTAAACATGAAGGGATTTTTAAATGTGTTTGGATGAATGCTCCATGAGCAGGAGCCAAAGTGAGGCTTATTACTGTCCTCTCTTTTCACTCATTTCAGATTTATGCTTCATTCATTTCAGCAACATTGTGCATTTTACAAAGACACTGACAAAAACAAAAGAAAGAAAGAACAAAAGACAGAAAGTCATCCTCTCGGAGAAAGTGTTATTTTTGTTAACAAAAATCTATGCCAAAGATTTTTCATCAACAAAGGCTTTTAAAACAAAACAAAACTAAATAAAAAAACTTCATAATGAATAAAACAATAACTAAATAGACTGACATTTTGTCAAAGAATAAAAGAAGACGAAAACAACTTGTGAAAAACCAGTCAGGAGAAGGGAATGATGAAGTGGTACGGGCGGGATAAGTCAAGAAAGCCAATCAGAGCGCTCCTTGTTACGCGGTGGTGCCAAGAAATTAATTGGAGACGACAGAGCAACAACTGGTGCAAACTGTGAAAATGAAAGGTTTTGGCGGCTGGAAGTGAGAGAAAGAGACTGACCTGTGTTCTCATTTCAAGTTTGAGAACAAAGAAAACACTTTATTTAAGTTCAAAGATGGTTTGGATAGTACGTTTATTATTTTAATTATTTGGTTTTCTTGGACTGTAAAGGCCTTTTGACATTTGCACATTTATTTATTTATTTAATTTGATTAAACATAAGCTGTTTTTGCATCTCTTTGATACACATTGATGTCTTTTTGTTTAAATTAAAATAGACAGCAAGATTTTTTTTACTATTGGTGTTGTTTTTCATTGATTGAAACTATATTCAATAAAAGCAGTAGTGTTGAAATAAACACTGTGAAATATGTTTGCACATTTAAATCTCAATTCTAAAACAAATATAGTTTTATGTCTGAAACAGAAGGTCAAATTAATTACTCATTAAAAATGTTTTGATTTTAGTCGACTAAAACTAAAACAAATAAGATGACTAAAACAAGACTAAAACTAAACATTATTTCACTTAAAAGACTAAGACTAAAACTAAATTAAAATTCCTTGTCAAAATTAACACTGCTGTGAGGTTGGGGTGTAAACTTTCACAGTTTAACTCTGGGACTGTCCCACTGACCATTATTTTTGGGAGTTCCTGTTTCACAAAAAAAGAGAAATAAACTGTGGAGGAGAGTATTTAAATGAGACACAGCTCGATTTAAGAAGGTTTGAGACTCAGAACAAAACACTTGATGTGAATTTTGTAAAAGAAGCAGAAAAAAAGAAAACTCACACATCCCCTGCACGATTATCTCTACATTTGTGGAGTTATCAGTTTTATACTTTCATTTCCTCGTGTGTTGTTCTAATGCTTTCATAAAATCCTCAAACCTCTGACGTGTCTCAGGACGAGACACAGCTCAGTTTTTCAGAAAAATACAACAGTTTGTAAAAGTCCAAAGTCTGCCTCCATCAAACACTTTCTTCATTTACGTTTGTCCAAGACACAGTTTCTTTTACATTCAGATGTAAATGAAAATATGACTTTTTAAAGTGATCTGGTTCAAAGAGAAGCTCTGGACTTTTATGGATCAAAAAAAGAGGAGAAAGTACAACACACTATTTCTGAGCTCGGTGGAAAAAGACTGACACTGATTTACTGAAGACTTTTCATTTGTTCTTTGGCCAAGCATCCCTCTCATAAACATGATACAGTGTGACTTTATGAGCTGTTTGTTCAAACCCAAGAGTCAGTGAAAAGAAGAGAAGGACCAGTGACTGACCTCAGAGTCTCCAGTCGACAGTTTGGACTCGCTAGTCCTTCACACAACTCCTTCATTCCTGAGGTTATTTGTTTGTTCCCACTCAGGTCTAGTTCTCTCAGGTGAGAGGGACTGGACTTCAGAGCCGACGACAGAACTTCACAGCCAATCTTTGAGAGTCCACAATCAGAAAGTCTGTAAACACAGTAACATTAAGTCAAACATTAGAGATGTAAAGGTTCTCAGTCGTCCAGGTCACACAACTACATTTATTCACTTTAAATTCAAAGTTTAAAACTATCTCCAGCTGCAACAGATACAAACATATTTGACTGTTTTTCATTATTGTCCCAACCTTTTCTTCTTTGTCAAAGCTCCTTACACTAAACTAAATATTAAAAACACTAAATATCTCACATCTGTTGAAAAATCAGACAAAAAGCTTCATAAAGTCTTGTAAAAATATAATTGTGACTGAAGGCCCACATTTACAGAGCTCTCAGTCTAAAACACTTCAGAGTTCAGCAGAAGGTCCTTTTGTAACATGCTGTAAACATGAAGGCACATGAAGGCATTTTTAAATGTGTTTGGATGAATGCTCCATGAGCATTTATTCAAAATACACAAACATTTTCACAAATAAAAACATTTATATTGAAAAACAAGATCTGATGCCTTCAAAATAAGCCTAAGTGCTAAAATGACTAGGATTGATGAAAAATGAGCCAGTGTTTATGTCTTTGTTAAATTAAAATAAAGATTGTCTTATTAAGTTATGTCTGTAACATATTTATATTTTTGTGTTGATAATTCATTTTTACTTTGATTAACATGAGACCATTACACTTAAATACTGCAGTAGTTACTGACATTAAACTCATCTTTTTTTATTTAAAGGATATTTTCTGATTAATATTGTGCCATTATTTGTCCACAGTTCTCTGATAATACTCCACAGATCCAGGACCAGGTTATTTCTGTGCCTTCAGCAGTTTTCCTTTAAAACATCAAAAACAAAACTTTATTCTTCCAAAAGGGATTTAGAAATATCACAGTTCAGATTTAGAGTTAGTTATTGGAGGATTTAAAAGAACTCTGACATAATTATGCTTGTGTTTATCTCTGATATTGTGCAGTTTTTGTAAAAAACATGAAAAGTCCAAGTGCAGCACTCTATTCCAGACTATTCCAGTGTTGAAAGAGTGTGAAATGATAGAAGAGCATGTGTGATGTATGAGACTGTAAGGTAAGGTAAGGTAAATTTTATTATCCCACGAAGGGAAATTTGTCTTGGGCCATCACCCATGCTGCATTCAGTACAGACAAACAACAAATCGACAGACTAAACAACAATAATAGTGATATAAATAAAAATTCATAAATTACAACTCCATAACACCACTATTTAACATCTTTACGGACACTGGGATGAATGAGTTTTTAAATCTGTTCAATCTACAGCGTGGGACTCTAAACCTCCTGCCAGAAGGCAGCAACTCATATTCTGTGTGCAAAATATGTGATGGATCACCCACAATCTTTTTAGCCTGCAATAGAGTAGCCTGTTCATAGAGAATCTGCAGCGATGTCTGTTCTTTCACTCCAATAATTTTCCAAGCCGTATGGGTCATTCGTAGTAATTTGGATCGAGTGATACAGACAAATTACCAAACCAGACTGTAATGCAATATCGGATTAAACTTACTGCTTGATAAAATATTATCATAAACCTTTGATCTACACCATAAAGTCTAAGGCCGTAAAAATGCAACCGTTGTTGTAATCTACTGCAAAGACCATCTACATCATAGGTGTCAAACTCTGGGGCCAAATTCTGGCAAGGTAATTATATTTGGCCCGCGACTTCACACAACTACTTCATTCCTGAGGTATTATACATTCACCGCTAATTTTTCCCATAATGCTCTGCTGTCTTCCCATAATGCTCTGCTTCATAGTCAATCTTTGAGAGTCCACAGACACGCCTCCCTCTGTGACATTAGTCAACATAGACGCTACAACTGTCAGCGAGCTAACCCTTCCCAAAATGGCGAAAGAAAGGCAGAAAACAGGAGCTTTTAGACAAGTGGGAGGCAGAATATCTGTTTACATATGTAAAAGACAAACCTGTTTGTCTTGTTTGTCAAAGTCAACGTGGCTGTAAGTAAGGAGTACAACATTAGACGACACTATGAAACGAAACACCATGATGACAAATACAAGGACCTGGACATGACTCAAAGGAGCCAGAAAGTAGAGGAGATGAAAAGAAGTTTGGTTTCACAACAGAATATGTTTAAAAAGCCACATCACAAAGCGAGGCTGCTGTAAAGGCTAGTTATATAGTGGCAGCGGAGATCGCAAAATCAGCCCGGCCCTTTAATGAGGGAGAGTTTGTGAAAAAGTGCATGATGAAGGTTTGTGACCTCGTATGCCCAGAGAATGCATTCATTTCAAACGTGCATTTTGAGCAGGAACACAGTAGCTGATCGCAATGTGATCTTGCCACCAATCTGTATGACCAGCTGATGAAAAGGGAAAAGATTTTGTTCATTTCTCCTCGCTGTGGATGAGAGCTGCGACGCATCTGATACTGCTCAGCTGTCAGTCTTCATCCGTGGAGTGGACTCAAAGCTGTGTGTTACGGAGGAGCTACTGGGATTCAAATCAATGCATGGCACAACCACAGGAAAGGAAATCTTTGAGGAGGTTTCCAAATGTGTAACTGAAATAAAGCTGCCGTGGGATAAACTCGTTGGATTAACGACAGATGGTGCGCCAGCGATGTGTGGTAAGTAAAAAGAGTGGACTGGTGGGTATGGTTCGGGAGAAGATGCGGGAAGAGAACTGTGCAGGTGAGCTAACTGTTTATCACTGCATCATACATCAGGAAGCACTGTGTGCCAAAGCCCTAAAGATGGAACATGTTATGACCACAGTAACACAGGTAGTTAACTTTATAAGAGCCAAAGGTCTAAATCACCGCCAGTTTAAATCTTTTCTTGAGGAGTGTGGTCTGAATACGCAGACGTGCCGTATCACACAGAGGTGAGATGGCTAAGCAGAGGAAAAGTACTGAACAGGTGTTTCGAGCTGCGTGAGGAAATATGTCAATTCCTGGAAACCAAAGGGAAGGATACAGCGGAGCTCCGGGAGCAAAAGTTCCTGTGTGAGCTGGCCTTTCTCTGTGACATCTCGAGCCATCTCGATGCGCTAAACCTGCAGCTTCAGGGGCGGGGGCGCATCATCACAGACATGTACGCTGCAGTGAGGGCCTTCAAAACTAAACTGTGCCTGTGGGAGAATCAGATGCTGCAAGGAAACCCTTGCCATTTTCCCTGCTGCCAATCCATAAAAGCGCAGATCTCTACCGCCGTGTTCCCATGCGCACAGTTTGCTGAAAAACTCAGTGTTCTCGCCGCTGAGTTTAGCCGGCGATTTGCCGACTTCGATGCCCAGAAATGCAAGTTTGAACTGCTTAGTAATCCCTTCGCAGTTGATGTGGAAAATGCACCAACCAACATCCAAATGGAGCTGATTGAACTCCAGTGCAACGACACGCTGAAGTCAAAGTATGATGCTGTGGGCGCCGCACAGTTTCCACAGTTCATCCCTGACACAATGCCTCAGCTCCGCACCCAAGCTGCTCAGATGCTCTCCATGTTCGGCAGCACTTATCTATGCTAGCAACTTTTCTCCTCGATGAAGATGACCAAAACAACTCACAGGAGACGTCTGACTGATGAACATCTTCGCTCGATAATGAGGATTTCTTCAGCTCAGAGCTTGAGCCCAGACATTGATGAACTAGCATCCAAGAAGAGATGCCAGGTATCTGGCTTGTGCACATCAGATTAGACCAGTGTGCAATAATTAACATTTTCTTTATGCACGTTTTCTTGCTACAAGACATGGGCTTGAATGGTTGATTGATTTATTATCATTTTATTTGTAAAATTATTAGCCAGTGGAAAAAGTTTATTTTTGGTATTTAAATCAGAAGGCTGCAAATAGAAAAGAGGCATACAATTTTTATTTACATTTTATTTATTTAATAAATGAATGCCATTGATGTGTTTTTCATTTGAAATTCGATTTTGCATGTCTCCACTATTAAGTTATATATTGTATGGTAATAAGCGATGCTCGTTCCATATTCAATGTTAAAGCAAAACTTGTTTGGGTTCATATTAAAAGGTTAATTTGTTCAATGTTGGCCCGCGACTTTGTTCAGGTTTTACATTTTGGCCCACTGGGTATTTGAGTTTGACACCCCTGATCTACATGGATATTCCATGTCAGTAAATTATCCATGGAGACGCCAAGATATTTATATGAAGAGACCTGTATAATGGTTTCATTGTGGATAATCACAGGCCTGTGATCACCGACATCTCTGGGGTCAAACACCATCTCATTTGTCTTATTGACATTCAGAGCTAGGTGGTTATCCTCACACCAGTTCACAAACTGTTCGATCTCTAATAAATATTCAGACATGTCCTCTTTCTTTTTCAGTAAACCTAAGATTGCAGTATCATCTGAGAACTTAATTATGTGGTTATTAGAATAATGCCTTCTACACTCATCCGTATACAAAGTAAACAACACCGGTGAGCTAACACAGCCCTGAGGGGCTCCTGTGCTTAACGTTCTGAATTCAGAAAAAGTACCATTGACATAGACCTGCTGCCTGCGATTGGTCAAAAAAGAATAATACCATTTTATAATAGATGGATGGACTTTAAAATCATTCAGCCTTGCAATTAAAAGATGTGGTTGCAACATATTAAAAGCTGAACTAAAATCTACAAATAAAAGACGTGCATATGCGCTAGGATCCTCTAAATGCTTATTTATAAGATGTGTTATGGCTATAACAGCATCCTCTGTACTTCTATTACTTCTATACGCAAATTGTAATATATCTGATAGACCACTCACGTCAGTTTTAACAAAGTTAATCATAATTTTTTCAAAACACTTCATCACTATTGAAGTGAGTGCTACTGGACGGTAGTCATTATTCTCCTTACAGCTAACCTTTTTTGCGACGGGGATAATAGTGGAAGTCTTCCAAATAGTATGCGTATCTATAGATACCAGGCTTTGGCTAACTCTTTACTACAGGATTTTAGTAACCGCCCAGAAATGCCGTCTGGCCCAGGAGCCTTGCTAGGACAAACCTGTGAAAACAATTTCTCCACCATGATCTTGTCAATAATTGTTTTAGCGTAATCCAATATAGGCAAGGCATCAAGTGCAGCTAGCTGCTCCTGTGAAAAATCTCTTACGTCAAATCTGCAATAAAAATCATTTAACTCATCTGCTTTTGCCTCCTCATCTATCACATTAATAGATCTTTTGGCTGGAGCCATATTAGTCATATATTTCATAGAATCCCATAGTTTTTTAGTGTTCATATTCAAACAATGGGCCTCAAATTTCTCCCTCTCCTTACGCCTAGCTTTCTTTAGTTTAAAATTGAGTTCCTTCTGTGCATCTTTCATAGCCACAAGGTCTCCTCTCTTAAAAGCCATTTTTTCTGTACTATACACTCCTTAATTTCCTTGGAGATATAAGATTTATTGTTTGGATATATAGTTATTATCTTTTGATCTAAAACATTATCTTTACAGAAAAGTATGTAATCTGTCATAGTCTCTGCGGCCTCCTCTAGATCCAAACTTTGAAAGACATTCCAATCAGTACAATAGAAGCATCCTTTTAAGGTTTCAATTCCATCATCATTCCACACATATACAGTTTTAGTTTGTGGTTTACTGCTCTTAAGCATTGACTTATATGTTGGAATTAAATGGACAGCATTGTGGTCAGAGGAGCCTAATGGTGGTTTAACCTTAGCTATATAGGCGTTCTTAACATTCCCATAACATTTATCTAAAATGTTTTTGCCCCTTGTATTACAATCCACATATTGATGGAATCCAGGCAACACAGTATCAATTTTACAATGATTAAAATCCCCTAAAATGAAACAAGGTGCTTCAGGGGTACGACTCAATTGTCTATGGACACAGTCTGTGGCTCTGATTGGTCAGTGAGTGTCTCTTCCTCAAACTGCAGCAGCTGCTGAGCTTTTAAACACACACATAGGTTTTATTTCACAAACAGGACTTCAGCCTCTGTCAGCCTCTGTGTCAAATCAAACATTCTTTAGACATAATAAGGAACAAGAGTTAAAAACATGTTTGTCTTCATTAGCCTCATGTTGTTGGAGTTTCCATCAGACAAACATGTTCCCTCTAACCTTGTGTCACAAATGGATTGAACACAGTAGTGTTAAATGTGTACACTACAGTGCACTGGGATGAATGCATCTGCACAAACAGCAGCTCAACTCAAGAACATCTTAAAGAAGGAGTTATTTATAAAACTTAAAACAACCAACTCCCAAGAAACATCTAAAAAATGTTCTCCAATAAAGAAGGAGGTAGAATTTAAGAGGAGAACATAATTTAAAGGTACAGTGTGTTGGTGCTACACTAAAGAAACGGTGTGTTAGCAGAAATACTCTGATACTATGGACTGGACTGGACAGTAATATGAAGAGTGTGGCAACTTTACAACAATTTAAAACTATATAAAAAGAGTATTATAGTAGTCATAGGTATTCTGGGATGTCAATTAGGATTGTAGATGTAGTAAAGAATGTTAATAATAGATTAAATTAATTGATTGACACAAAAGTGGAAAGTCATTAAAATGTTATCTGTGGCTAATATTTGACAATGCAGCCGGCAGCAAGTCCGGTGATCATTAACTACTTTAAGTGTTTTCTAACTTCAGGAGTGAGTAGTGGATCCAAATGTTACCAGAAAAAGAAGTCACACCAAACAGGTAAGTAGCAGGTGTACTCACTGACGCTGTTTGTTTGAACCAGGACATTTCAGCTGTTGTTTCTCCTCAATACATGTTAAAATTTTTAATTTCTAGACAGGTTTCTGTACTCGCAGCTTGTTATTCTTAAGGAAAGTCATTAAAATGTTAGCTGCAGCTAATATTTGACAATGCAGCAACAAGTCCAGTGATTATTAACTACTTTAAGTGTCAGAAATAAAGTGGTGCCTTATGTACCCTTCTTAACGAGAAACACAAAATTAACTCCCCTTAAAAAGGCCTCGAGTAAGAGCGCCACCGATATACCTCTGTCCACCAGAGGGCAGGCTCCAAAAGTAAAAAAAAAAAAAAAAGATTAACTATTTTACAGAGCAGACAAAGGTGTTTATTAATGTTTTAAGTGTCTGTCTTTTCCAAAGAGCACTTAATCCTAAGGATGCTTTTTAAAATCCTAATAGTGAGTAACATTACAGTAAAGTTTTAGACTCCTGACCTGAGTTGTTCCAGTTTACAGTGAGGACTCTTCAGTCCAGCAGACAACATCTTCAGTCCTGAGTCCTTCAAGTCGTTGTTACTGAGATCCAGGTCTCTCAGACTAGAGGACTGGGAGCTGAGGACTGAGGACAGAGCTTCACAGCTTCTCTCTGACAGGTTACAGCTGCTCAGTCTGGAGAGAAAAGACATTTTAAAGGGTAGAAGTGTATTTAAATGTTTCTCAATAAAATAGTGATTACTCACAGAGCTTTGTTGGAGGCTTTGACCAATGGCACCAGCCTCAAGAGAGCCTCCTCTGAAGCAGAGTATTTCTTCAGCTCAAACACGTCCAGATCTTTTTCTGATGACAGTAAAATGAAGGCCAGAGCTGACCACTGAGCAGGAGACAGTCCATCTTCAGACAGACGTCCTGAACTCAGGTAGTGTTGGATCTGCTCTACCAGAGAACGGTCATTCAGTTCATTCAGACAGTGGAACAGGTTAATACTTCTCTCTGCAGACACATCCTCACTCATCTTCTTCTTGATGTACTCAGCTGTTTCCTGATCGGTCTGTGAGCTACTTCCTGTTTGTGTCAGCAGACCCTGTAGAAGGCTCTGATTGGTCAGCAGTGAAAGACCCAGGAGGAAGCGGAGGAACAAATCCAGGTGTCCATTTGGACTCTGTAAGGCCTGGTCCACAGCTGTTTGGTGAAGAAGTATTACATTTGTAGCCATCTTGGATTTGTCTGAGAGCAGGTTGAACCCAGTGTTGATGAAGGTCTGATGGACGTGAAGAGCAGCCAGAAACTCCTGGACACTCAGATGGACAAAGCAGTAGACCTTGTCCTGGTACAGACCTGGCACCTCTCTAAAGACCTGTGTGAACACTCCAGAGTACACTGAGTCTGCTGTGGTGTCGAGGCCACACTCGCTCAGGTCTGACTCATAGAAGATCAGGTTTCCTTTCTGCAGCTGCTCAAAGGCCAGTTTTCCCAGAGACTCCACCATCTTCCTGGTCTCTGGACTCCAGTGTGGGTCTATCTCAGATCCTTCTTTATTCTTGACGTTCTTGACTTTGGCCTGAACCACCAGGAAGTGGATGTACATCTGAGTCAGGGTCTTGGGCAGCTCTCCTCTCTCTCTGGTTTTCAACACATGCTCCAGGACTGTGGCAGTGATCCAGCAGAAGACTGGTATGTGGCACATGATGTGGAGGCTTCGGGACGTCCTGATGTGGGAGAGGATTGTGTCGGCCTTGTCTCTGAACCTCTTCCTGAAGTACTGCTCCTTCTGTGGGTCAGTGAACCCTCGGACCTCTGTCACCACGGCGACACACTCAGCTGGAATCTGATTGGCGCGCGGGTCGTGTGGTTATCCAGAGGCGGCGAAGGGAAGCAGGGTCCCCCTGATGAGGTTTACCAGCAGCACATCCACTGAGCTGGACTCTGTGGCGTCAGTCAGGGCCTTGGTTTTAGTGAAGTCCAGAGGAAGTCTGCACTCGTCCAGACCGTCAAAGATGAAGACCACCTGGAGGTCTTCAAAGATGCAGAGTCCTGCTTCTTTGGTTTCACTAAAGAAGTGTTGAACAAGTTGCACCAAACTGAACTGTCTCTCTTTCAGCACATTGAGTGCTCTGAAAGTGAACGGGAACAGCAGCTGTATGTCCTGGTTGGCTTTGCCTTCAGCCCAGTCCAGACTGAACTTCTGAGTGAGCACTGTTTTCCCGATGCCAGCCACTCCCTTTGTCAGCACTGTTCTGATTGGTCCATCTATGCAGGCTGGGCCTTTAAAGATGTCTTCACATGTGATGGCTGTCTCTGGTCTGCCTGGTTTCCTGGAGGCTGTTTCGATCTGTCTGACCTCATGTTCCTGGTTGACCTCTGAAGCCCCTCCCTCTGTGATGTAGAGCTCTGTGTAGATCTGGTTCAGAAGGGTGGGGTTTCCTGCTTTAGTGATGCCCTCAAACACACACTGAAACTTCTGCTGCAGGTTAGACTTCAGTTTACTCTGACACACTCCAGAAACACTTCCTGAATGAAGACAACAGATAAAGCCATGAGTCTCAGAGAATATAAAATGACTGTGAGCCTCTTCTTAAATGTGTTAATGTGTTAAATGGTACTACTGCTCCACAGACTCACAAGTATGGCTCACACAGCCATGAGCTTCAGAACAGTGTTGATTATGACACTGATTATTATTAGATGCATGGAAAACAGAGTTGATTTCATTTAAAGAGCTGTTGTCTGGCTCAAATCTGAATATTCATCTGTTCTGAGGCAAATACATACATCTCTGTGAGACAGTCTTTATCACAAATGTTTCAATCAGATCTGGTTCTGACTAAAACCTCAAAACAGACACATTCACTTTTATTGTGACGTGTGTAAAACGTGCCTTTATTTGATTTCTCTCATTTTGTCCAACAGCGCTGTGCTCTGGTATCGATAAGTCACTGACACAGCTTTAATCCAACACATTTTCTAAGGTGTGTTCCTGCTGCATTGAGGCTTGTGTTCAGGTCTAAAGACACACTGGGGGTGAGTGTGGAGAGGAGCAGCCCCTAACTCTGCTACAGACACACTCTCATACAGCTCCAGCTTATACAGGTGTCTGCAGGCCTCTATGAGTCTGAGTCACACTAACTCTGCAACAAACTACTGCTGCATCACTTTTACAACCATCACTGTCTCAGAGTCACACACACACACTTTTCAGGCCAATGTGGAAAAGAAATGACTTTTGTCCCTGAATTTGTGTCTGTCTCAGAGTTTGGACAGAGACAGATCCCATTGTAAGTCCAGTAATGAATAGGGTTTGTCTGAGTGAACAAAAGGTCAGGCTCAGTGACACATCAATGACAGCATTTACAGTCATTATTTCTCAGAGAAAAAACTCACTTTAAATCAAGTGGAAGAGAAGAAACATCTGCAGTTTACAATAAATAAAAAAATAAAAAAATCTTACTTTTCCAGGGACAAACTGTCATCCAGTGGACACCAGCAGGATCCAGTCTGAAGGAAAACAGAGACATTACATCAGTCTGATCCACACAAGCTTTTCTTTTCAATCTCATTGTTCCTCCTGAAGCACTCTTTGAGCCTCATTTATCAAACATGTGTTCTCTGACATTTATCAATCTGAACTTCAGCAGAAGTTCACTCAGATCACATGCAGCTCTGAGCTCCAGTCAATTTAACACAGTTTTACATAATGCTGCACGATTAATCATATCGCAATCGCGATATCAAGCCTGTGCGATTATATGACGCAAAATGCTACGATTTTATTAAATAAATAAATAATAAATAAAGGCATGTGTGGACATTACATTGACAACCCATTCTCTCTGAAAGCTGTTTGCTTATTTTATACACTATACCGCTATCCGCTATTAAAAAAAGATCAGTGAGTTTCAGTTTCAGTTTAGGCAGTGGCACGTGTGGCGCGTATGGTCATGTCGTGACTTTTTCCGGTGTTCAGCGTAACGGGTGAAGATGGATGCTGAGCAGACGGGCACTGAACTGGTGGCCAGAAAAAAATGCTACCTCTGTTATATGGCAATATTTTGGCTATAAGATATCCGACACGGAGCAGAGAGGTACTGTGCAGAATTTGTAAAAAAAAAGTTGCTACATCACGTGGCAACACGACAAACTTACATCAGCACCTGAAACAGCACAGAGAAAAGTATGATGAATGCATGAAGCTAAAAGCCCAGATTAGTAAAGAAACAACTGAACAAAAAGAACAATCTGTAAGACAAAAAAACAAACAAACCACAATTACAGATGTGTTTGAGAGTGTTGCGCCATATGAAAGGTCTTCACAGAGATATAGAGAAATCACCAACTCTATAACGCACTGCTTGGCAGGAGACATGTTGCCCATATACACCGTTAGCAAGGGCGGATTTCAGAAAATGATCCGCACACTGGACAAGAGGTACCAGCTGCCCTCGCGGAACTATTTCTCTCAAGTTGCAATCCCTGAGCTTTACAACATGCCGTGGGCGCAGGTTCAACTGGAAATGTCTACATTGACGCTCTTTCAACAACTACGACCTGTGGTCAAGCAGAACAACTGAACCCTATATTAGCCTAACTGTGCACTTTGTTGACGAAGAGTTTGAACTGAAAAGCCGCTGCCTGCAAACATCCTATTTCCCCGACGACCACACGGGAGAGAACATAGCCATGGGCTTGAGAGAGGCATTGGCTGCATGGGACCTCCGTGAGGAGCGTCAGGTTGCCATAACAACAGACAATGGAACTAATGTTGTCAAAGCGGTGGAGCTTAATCAGTGGACTAGGTTCCAGTGCTTTGGGCATAGACTTTATCTGGCCATCGGTAAGTTAAATTGATTTCATCTTTTGTTATTAGGCTATAGCAATTATTTTATACTATTGTACTTTTAAGAGTACAATAGTATAAAATATTATACTATTATTTGGGGTTTTGGGGTAGTTGTTAATTTAAGAATAACAATTTTAAATACAGTGTTATGTGTGCAACAAATCATAATAAGAGTGGCCTATTTTATTTAGGCTGTGTATGTATAGGGTTGTGTATAAATTACACATCTGCCACAGCTATTTGCCTACTACTGCTCTAACATTTATAGCTTAGAGTGGTGACATGAATATTAAAGTGTTGGTTGTAATTTTTGTATTACTGTTTTTATGCTATTAGGTTGTAACTGGGCATTTAATTAGAGTGTATTAAAATATGAATGTTTTTAGTCACTGCAGTTAGTAAATGTTTTGTCTTATCACTCACAGGAAATGCCCTGAAAGATAATGCACAATGCATTAACCGGGCTACTGGGATATGCAGGAAGATTAGGGCCACTTCTCCCATAGCTGGAAGAAGAGAGTTGCTTTGAGGAAGCACAAAGAGAGCTTAACCTCCCAGAGCATGCCATGGTGACAGACTGCTTAACACGATGGGGTTCTACTCAGAAAATGATCGCAAGAGTCCTGGAGCAGCAAAATGCTTTGTCCAAGGTTCTCTCTGCAGATCGCAAAGTGCGACACCTACTGCCCTCATGGCAGGACCTGGAGGTCCTGGAATCTGTCAACAAAGCACTCAGCCCACTCCAGGACTTCACGGATGCCCTGTCAGGTGAACGCTATGTGAGCATATCTTATGTGAAGCCTGCTCTGCATATTTTGAATACCTCAGTGCTGGCTGAAGAGGAAGAGGACACTGGCCTGACTAAATCACTCAAATCAAAAATTTTGAACTACCTCAACGAGAAATATGAAGTCACGCAGGACCTGCTAAACATGCCCACATTCCTAGATCCAAGGTTCCGAACACAATACATCTCTGCAGAAGAGACCCAGACCTTAAAGGAACGAGTCATCTCTGAGTTGATAGTGAGTGAAAACACAATGTTTACTTAACTGGCTACAATTCTATGTAACAGATTTCTAAAACATGTGCATTTTGATTTGTTTCAGGAAATTTATCAGCAGCAGCCTGTATCCCAAACAAGCAATGCAGTGATGGACAAGGATAGCCTTGATGCGGAAAATCCACCTGCTGCTAAAGCCAAGAAGAAAACTCTGGCCAGTTTCTTCAAGGAAAACACACGCACAACAACACCAACATCATCAACCACATTTGATCCCATGGTACAATTTAGAGAAGCAGTGGCTGCTGAACTCAACGCTTACATTTACATGCCAAGTGTAGACCATGGAGAAGACCCATTGAAATGGTGGAAGTTACACAAAATAAACTTCCCTAGGCTATGCAAACTAGCACAGAAATATCTGTGCATACAAGCAACAAGCTCTGCATCAGAGAAAGCTTTTAGCACTAGTGGTAATGTTGTATCGAATCATCGCTCCTGTCTGAAACCAGACAAGGTGGATATGCTTGTTTTTGGCAAAGAACCTCTCAAGTGATAAGTAGAGCTTTTTAGAAAAAGGGATTTGGAAGTACCAGTTTGTTGCTTTGTTTTTGTTTTTGTAAAGTTTTAGCGGTTTGAACCACACATTCATATCCAAATTCCTTTTTGAAAGTTTATACAAAAATGTTACGTCCAGGTAAAATATCCCTGTTTGGACAGAATGTTCAAAATATCTTATTTTCATGAACATAGAAATTACTTTGTTCTATTTATTTT
This sequence comes from Perccottus glenii, assembly GCA_024416835.2. NCBI lineage: Eukaryota > Metazoa > Chordata > Actinopteri > Gobiiformes > Odontobutidae > Perccottus > Perccottus glenii. Next base: position 69,499 of record JALDQB020000073.1, read on the forward strand.
ATTTAGCTGTACTATTGAGACAATAACAAGATTGTTTGCAGTAATGCAAAGATGTTATTTTGTAAAAATATTTTAATTTGAAAACGTTTTGCATTTGTTTGTTGTTGTTGCTTGTTTGAGTTGAGAAATACAAATTTCAGCATTAGCAGTAATCTGTGTGTGCATTTTCCTTGAGAACCAAGCAAGTTGATTCATGATACCATTTGTTTATATCGCAATCGCAATATTGGCCTCAATAATCGCAATATGACATTTTCCTAAATCGCAGCCCTAGTTTTACAGGATTTTACACTAAACTCAGATTAAACTTAAACAATTCATTTTAGAAAGTCACATCAGTTTTTGTTTATTTGGATCAACAAAGGGACATATTTAGTTTTAGTTAGTTAGTTTTAGAGCCCAACCAACCCACAACAGCCTGGCTGTTCATATCTATTTCTTTCACCAACATATGGTCCATACCTGAGAGTGTCCAGTCTGCAGAGGGGGTCCTCCTGTAGAGCAGACAGGAGCTTTACTCCTGTGTCTCCTGGATGGTTGTAGCTCAGATCCAGCTGTCTCAGATGGGAGGGGTTGGACCTCAGAGCTGAGGCCAGTGAAGCACAGCCTTCCTCTGAGATCAGACAACCTGAGAGTCTGCAAACACACAACATTATACAGATCATCAGTAACAGGTCTAAACATTAACAGGTCAAACTCCAGCACATTTGGTTCAGTACATTCTGTTTAATATTTGTTTAGTTAATAAAAAACTGAAATCAGGCTCCTGACCATGAGTTTGTTTAGTAAAAAAAAAAAAAAAAAGATCAACTATTTTACAGAGCAGACAAAGGTTTTTATTAGTTTTAAGCGTCTGTCTTTTCCAAAGAGCACTTAATCCATAAGGATGATGTTTAAAATCCTAATAGTGAGTAACATTACAGTAATGTTTTAGACTCCTGACCTGAGTTGTTCCAGTTTACAGTGTTGACTCTTCAGTCCAACAGACAACATCTTCAGTCCTGAGTCCTTCAAGTCGTTGTTACTGAGATCCAGGTCTCTCAGACTAGAGGACTGGGAGCTGAGGACTGAGGACAGAGCTTCACAGCTTCTCTCTGACAGGTTACAGCTGCTCAGTCTGGAGAAGAAGACAGGGACAGGGTATGTTAATAACATCAGACATTTAAATGATTAATAATGACACTTAACCCTCCTTGTCTACAGTGACAAGGCTCTGTTGTATGAATGTGTGAGAATGTGGGACAACAGATATAAATTATCCTAAGGCTACAATCCAGCATGTTGACATTCATTAGGCTGAGTCTCATGAATGTTCATCAAGATACTCTGTCTTAATCAAATATATGCATTTATTTATGGTTATTTGGAACAAGATAAATTTATTCCCATGACTGACACAGCACCATCTATTTATCCAGGCTTGAGACTGGCACAAAGTTACACTGCTTTGTGACAATTTGTTGCTATATTTTTAGTACCATGCGTTTGTATTAATAAAGCACACATTTAATAAAATCCAACGAAACCTAAGTTGTTCCAGATTACAGTGAGGACTCTTCAGTCCAACAGACAACATCTTCAGCCCCGAGTCCTTCAAGTCATTGTTTCTAAGATCCAGGTCTCTCAGACTAGAGGACTGGGAGCTGAGGACTGAGGACAGAGCTTCATAGCTTCTCTCTGACAGGTTACAGCTGTTCAGTCTGGAGAGAAAAGACATTTTGAAGGGTAAAACTTTATTAAAATGTTTCTCAATAAAATAGTCATTACTCACAGAGCTTTGTTGGAGGCTTTGACCACTGGCACGAGCCTCAGGAGAGCCTCCTCTGATGCAGAGTATTTCTTCAGCTCAAACACATCCAGACCTTTTTCTGATGACAGTAAAATGAAGGCCAGAGCTGACCACTGAGCAGGAGACAGTCCACCTTTAGACAGACGTCCTGAACTCAGGTACTGTTGGATCTGCTCCACCAGAGAACGGTCATTCAGTTCATTCAGACAGTGGAACAGGTTAATGCTTCTCTCTGCAGACACATCCTCACTCATCTTCTTCTTGATGTACTCCGCTGTTTCCTGATTGGTCTGTGAACTACTTCCTGTCAGTGTCAGCAGACCCTGTAGAAGACTCTGATTGGTCGGCAGTGAAAGACCCAAGAGGAAGCGGAGGAACAAGTCCAGGTGTCCATTTGGACTCTGTAAGGCCTGGTCCACAGCTGTTTGGTGAAGAAGTATTACATTTGTAGCACTCTTGGATGTGTCTGAGAGCAGGTTAAACCCAGTGTTGATGAAGGTCTGATGGACGTGAAGAGCAGCCAGAAACTCCTGGACACTCAGATGGACAAAGCAGTAGACCTTGTCCTGGTACAGACAAGGCTCCTCTCTAAAGACCTGTGTGAACACTCCAGAGTACACTGAGGCTGCTGTGGTGTTGAGGCCACACTCGCTCAGGTCTGACTCGTAGAAGATCAGGTTGCCTTTCTGCAGCTGCTCAAAGGCCAGTTTTCCCAGAGACTCCACCATCTTCCTGGTCTCTGGACTCCAGTGTGGCTCTGTCTCAGATCCTTCTTTATACTTGACGTTCTTGACTTTGGCCTGAACCACCAGGAAGTGGATGTACATCTGAGTCAGGGTCTTGGGCAGCTCTCCTCTCTCTCTGGTTTTCAACACATGCTCCAGGACTGTAGCAGTGATCCAGCAGAAGACTGGTATGTGGCACATGATGTGGAGGCTTTGGGACGTCCTGATGTGGGAGATGATTGTGTCGGCTCCGTCCCTGAACCTCTTCCTGAAGTACTGCTCCTTCTGTGGGTCAGTGAACCCTCGGACCTCTGTCACCACGGCGACACACTCAGCTGGGATCTGATTGGCCGCCGCGGGTCGTGTGGTTATCCAGAGGCGAGCGGAGGGAAGCAGGGTCCCCCTGATGAGGTTTACCAGCAGCACATCCACTGAGCTGGACTCTGTGGCGTCAGTCAGGGCCTTGGTTTTGGTGAAGTCCAGAGGAAGTCTGCACTCGTCCAGACCGTCAAAGATGAAGACCACCTGGAAGTCTTCAAAGCTGCAGAGTCCTGCTTCTTTGGTTTCACTAAAGAAGTGTTGAACAAGTTGCACCAAACTGAACTGTCTCTCTTCAGCACATTGAGTGCTCTGAAAGTGAACGGGAACAGCAGCTGTATGTCCTGGTTGGCTTTGCCTTCAGCCCAGTCCAGACTGAACTTCTGAGTGAGCACTGTTTTCCCGATGCCAGCCACTCCCTTTGTCAGCACTGTTCTGATTGGTCCATCTGTGTCAGCTGGGCCTTTAAAGATGTCTTCACATGTGATGGCTGTCTCTGGTCTGCCTGGTTTCCTGGAGGCTGTTTCTATCTGTCTGACCTCATGTTCCTGGTTGACCTCTGAAGCCCCTCCCTCTGTGATGTAGAGCTCTGTGTAGATCTGGTTCAGAAGGGTGGGGTTTCCTGCTTTAGTGATGCCCTCAAACACACACTGAAACTTCTGCTGCAGGTTAGACTTCAGTTTACTCTGAATAACTCCAGAGTAACTTCCTGAATGAAGACAACAGATAAAGCCATGAGTCTCAGAGAATATAAAATGACTGTGAGCCTCTTGTTAAATGTGTTAAATGGTCCTACTGCTCCACAGACGCTCAGCCAGCTCCTTCTGCTTCATCCTCTTCAGGAAGTTCAGTGTGATCTTCAGAAAAGCCTCACTGCTGCTCCTCTGCTCTTCATCCTCATCCTTCAGATGCTCTAAGCATTCTGGGTAATCTGTGCTCAGAACCTTGTGGAGCTTCTTCAGCTCCTTCTTGACAAAAGTGCAGATGTTCTCCTCCAGAAGCTGAGCAGATACATTATAAACAACACAAATGCAGTCAGTGTTCAGATCTGTGTAAAACAAGTTCTCATTCAAACTTTAGTGAATGACAGACCATAAATATGGAGTCCAGCTGTGTCTGATGTTGATCACTGATGACCTCTGACCCTGCTGCTTCACTTTGTGGATGAGGACACAACAAAGACTCTGATTATTTCTCTGATTCAGTGACACACTCCTGACTCTCAGAGGTCGTCCCGTTGACCAGATGCATATGAAGGACTCACAGCTGGAGCCAGGTTCAGAAAAGACTGGTTTCTGTTGGATCCTGGTTCATGAATAAAAAATGTAAATTACAATAGGTTCTTTGTGTTTATATTCTTCTCCAAGACAAACATTTACTTTTGAAATTAAATCCAGAGTCTTTTTCAATGACAGTGAACATTTTATTGTGTTTGTCTGATTCAAAGGATGTGGAGGTCACAGAGCTGTTATTTGAATTATTCTACAAATAGTTCTGACGATGACTTACTGTGGACCACCTTCGGTTTTAAACTCATTCAGTCGATCCATGGAGTCATCACTTTTAAAGGAGACTTGTCTGGGCCCAGGAGCAGGTCTGTGGATAAAGATGGTGCAGTGGTTTTAGTGCTGAGCTAAAGAAAATAAAGAGGTATATTAAATGTCCAACTCCAGATAGAATAAAACACTCTTGCTCACTGCTCACACTGTCTATTATTTATTTCATTTAGACATAGTCCAGCCTTATACTGGACTGGTACGTTTTTAAAGCCTACATCACAAAAGAACACTAAATGGTAAACAGTGAGTTCTTAAGATGGATGTTATGTATAGTTTTGTTGAAGCCAGTAATAAGTTTCCTCTGATGTCACAGATCCTCTCTCCCTCTGCTCCTCTGCTCTCTCACTCAGTCTTTCTGCACAAAGTCTCAGACTTTTGCTGGAAATGGCTCCAAAAGCCTGGCTTCATTCTGACTCAAGCAGAACACATGTTTTATTCATGTAGGCACTAGATTTGATATTAAATATGATAAATGTGTCTGTCTTATTAAACTCATGCTTGTGTCTGACTGTAGGCCTCAGTCTGAAGAACAAGATGACACATAATGTATTGGACTAGAATCAGAAAATGAGTGACGGGATTAAAAAGCTGTCATTACACTGTGTGCCTCGGGAGATGCTTGAGTTCTGAAGAACTGTGTGGCTTTTAGCTCCAGACACGGAGGGGTCTCTGGAGCTGCTTGTGTTAAATCAACTCTCTGCTCAGAGACCCGCCCTCCTCTGACACTGGCCCCGAAACTGACCCTATTAAACCAACGATGGCAGCGAGTATTACCCAATCAGAGGCAGAACAGGACGAGTCTTTACAGAATGTGGGAGGGACCATTTCTGTTGGATGGTGCATTAAAGAACACTTGGAAATATAAAGGCCGTCCCGTATTTGATTGAAAACAGTGTATGTGTTACAAAAAGACAGATGAATGCAAACAAGCACATGAATAAGATGTAGTGTTGTTCCTTCGCTCTCAGGACGCTGGCCTCATTCAACTTCCTCGAGTAAAGAAGAAGTCTGCTGGCTACAGAGCCTTTTCTTATAGAGCCCCATTTTTATGGAATGGGCTCCGGTGGAAGTGCGCGAGCTGACTCTGTTGAAGTTTTCAAAAGCAAACTCAAAACATACTTATTTCACTAAACGTATGGAGACTGATTGATCATATGTGAGGGCGAGAGTAGCTCAGTGGGTAGAGCGGTCGTCTTTCAACCGGAAGGTAGGCAGTTCGATTCCCGCTCTCCCCACAGTTCATACTGTCGTTGTGTCCTTGGGCAAGACACTTAACCCACCTTGCCTCCAGTGACTGTACCACTGGTAATGTAATGTAAGTCGCTTTGGATAAAAGCGTCTGCTAAATGAATAAATGTAAATGTAAATGTAATAGGTATACGTTTACACTGGTCGTAGCTGTAGATACACGTTTACGCTGGTCGTGGCTGTAGATACACGTTTACACTGGTCGTAGCTGTAGATACACGTTTACGCTGGTCGTAGCTGTAGATAAACACTAAACAGCTCATACTATTATCACATCTACCTATTACAGTTTTTCTTTTCTCTTTTCTCCCTCCTCCTAGGGTGGACGCAAACCTCTGACACCCCCCCGCCTGTGCTCCAGTGTGAGGGCCCCACCCATCTGTCATCTACCTTGATGTTGGCTGCGGCCCCATCCACTATTGCACACTCGGAGTGGACACTGGGCACTGCCAATATAAATGTTTTTATTTGTGAAAATGTTTGTGTATTTCTATGTATTTTTCAACTGTCCTGGACACATTCCTGCACGGCCTGTCCGTCCTGGGAGTGGATCCTCCTTCTGTGGTTCTCCTGAGGTTTCTCTTTTTTCCCGGCTGGGTTTTTTTGGAGTTTTTCCTTACTTGAGGGAGGGTCTAAGCACAGGGGATGTTGTCTAGTGCAGTCTGTTAAGCCCTTTGAGGCGACTGTTGTTGTGATATTGAGCTATACAAAAATAATTTACCACAACACTGTGACCTCTTTCTTTGTCGTTTTATAGCATTGTGTTCTGATCAAAATAAACTTCACAAACAGCTGTCACTGTCAGATTTGGCGACTTATGTTCTCCTGCCTTTGTTCAGACCACAAACAGATTAGAGTGAGTCTAAAATGAAAATGCTAGGATAAGAACAAAAATCTTCTCCTTTAAATTAATCAGTCTGAATAAATGTTGGTTAAACAGATGCTGAAATCTGCAAAAGCTCCTCTAGAGCAGTCTTTCTCAAAGTATAGTTTGCATTTGAGTTTATTAACCTAATATGAAATCAAATAATGGCTGTTTTTGTTTTCCAATGTTTATTTAAAAAAAAAAAAAAAAAAAAAGTGGGGTAATTTCTGGATTTTTAATTTTCTTTTTCTGATTATAATTTGGAAAAGGCCTTTTTAGGTTGAAATCTGTGAACTGTAAAAGTTGGTATATTGTTTTGGGGGTTACTTAGAGTTTTGGGTTAAAGTGGTCTTTGGTCTAAACAGGTTTGAGAAACACTGAGTGACAGATGTCCGTCTAAGGCCAGTTTACTTCTGGTCCGCTGTGGCCCAACTTCATGTCACTTCAGTCAAAGGGCGTTGAGCAGACTGTTTTAATATCTACAACTGGCCCAGAAACTTTATGGACTTGTTCTCAATGGAAAGTGTGAGGCCACTCCTCAGAGAACAGTGTAGCACACAGACTGATGAAATATCATGGTCCCACAGAAAACTGACACATTCACTGAATAATATACATCTAATATAAAAGATCTAAATGTTTAAATGTGATTACATCCTTTGTCCTTGTTTTGTCAATAATATATTAAATTAAATATACAGTTTTTATTATTGAAATAAATAATGATATGAATAATAAATTGAAGATTGGAAACTGGAGTTTTTTTTAAATATAAATGATATTAGTGCATCGCTTACAGTCGACTCTGTGGAGCTCCAGGTTCATTACTGAAGTTTAGAGGGAGTTCCTTGGACCAGTCGCTCTTCAGAGACACACAGCTGGACACTGGAGACACTGCTCTCTGTTTGTGACACTCATCTCTAAAACAACAGGATTTATTGTACAGTGAGTGTTAATAAGCAGCAGTGAGCACTTCCTCTGACTCTGTTCTGTTCAGAAAACACACACTTTACAGTTTCCTTCAGACACTATATTCTTATTTCTGGGCCTGAGCCTCAGTTAAAGCAGTGGCTCCATGAATGTGTCCTGTGCTGTTTCAGGTGAACCACAGTGTTCTTAAATCAAACACAAACAGCTGATGATGCTACTCACTGTGTTGGAGCGGGCCCTGGCTCGCTGCTGCCATCTGGAGGTTCCTTCATGAACACACCTCTCTTTTATAATGGCTCTGTGAAGACTGGGCCTCCTCTTCGTCCACACTCACATTATTCATGTTCTGTCTCAGTCTGAAAGGTGAACGAGTCAAACACAGTGAGCTCTGATCATTTTAATAAAGCACCTTATGAATAATTATCACATGGAGCTGGAGCCAGATGTTTCTAATGTGATTGATTATTGGCTTTATTTCATGTTAATGTTTAGATGTTGGTCTTAAACCTCTCCAGATGGGCCTCTGCCTTTATTCAGGAGAACTGTTCATATTTGGGCCTGTGAAGGCCTCTGGGTAAAGTCTCCTCCATAATCTGTTCTGATCTGAAGCTTTCTCACCTCATTTTAGCATTTTCGGCCCAAAAAAAACTGGTTCATCATTTACTCTAGAATTCTGAACTTTGTTGCATTTACTCAAGTTTCCGGGCTGAGTGAATGCTGGTGTGTTTTTTGGCTGCAGCTGCCCTGCTCTTTATGCCCTTTACTGCATTTGTGGTTTATGAGTAGGCTATCTATTAATCTAATCATCCTGTTGACATATACAGACCATCATCTGTTTATGGGTGCATGAACTACGACTAGCCTACCTGCTGTACGTACTCAAATTTAATATAGCCTACCTGTTGACACTTCCTTGCAGCCGCTACAACCCTCGACAACTATGTGGATTATTTATTCGTGGCTTGTATTCCTCTGGTTTGTGCTTTCTTTTATCTACCATCTTTCAGCTGCACTGTTGCAGTACACTGCCCCTGAGTTTAAGATTCATAATCCTGGTCCACAAGCGGCTGATCTCAGCGCCAAATACTATCAGGCTCATTTCCACATATAGCACAATAAATAATAAATAAATTAACAAATAAATAAACGCGACAGGCCTAGTAACTGCTAGATCATAGCTGGCCAAAAAACATTTCAAACATTACTGTGAATATCATGACTGCAGGTCTTTTTATACGTGAATTAATTTCCAAGGCAGCACTTTCAATGTTGAAAGTAGAAATGGGCCTATTTTGGTCAAATCAGGCATGCTGAGGGAATAAATAAACAAAATGATACATTAATGCGTTAGCCTGCCCTGCATCAAGTCACAGCATTAATAATGGATCGTTGGCTTCAGAAAAAACGTACAGCTGCTCCAAAGTTGGGAACTCAGGAGGAGACAACATCAACTGCAACTCCAGCCGAAAATACTACAGTCCCAACAAAAGCTTGAATAAATTGCGTTTTGTTGTTCTAAGCTTTTTGAATTTTGTTGTATTCAACTTACTTTGGCATTAAAGTTATAAAATGAAAGGTTTCTTTATGATTCCGCACCAAGACTAGGTCCTGTGTGGAAGGGTGCGGCTCTGTCCTGAGGCAACACTAAACAAGAGGAAGTAACGCAGTGGAAATACAGCGCAGTAAAAGTCAGCAGCTGTCTGTCCTCTGCTCTCTGTAACAGTCCACACTGAGACAACAGCTTTAATCAAGTCAAAGAACACTAATGTCACACTCACCTCCTCACACCACGACACAGCAAAATGGAGGCTTTCTTAATCTTTTCACTTTTGTTTAGAGTCACGTGATTGCAGCCCCTGCACTCTCCGTTTCTGAGTCACGTGATTAGTCTGACCATAACTTAACAGGCCTAAACCAGGTCCAAACCAGGTCTAAACCAGAAAACTTCAACAACCTGTTAACAGATTTGGCTGAAATTGTTTTTACCAAAATACTAACAGTGTCACATTTTAATATCGAACCCAAAAACAGGTAAGACAGTGAAAGTCAAACAAGTAGCCTACATTTATTTGAACTGAGGCTAGAGCCCAGGAGTCTGATGGACAACAACTGGACAAGGTGGACAGGTGAGTATGAAGGTAGAAATGTGGGGGTGATGACCTGGCTACGCCCGTTCTAGGAACAGGTGCACAGAAAAGCACCATATGAGGTGCGTCAAGCAGAAATGCAGAAAGACCAACAAACCTGTACCTGTTTTGTTTTGTTGTGCGTTACTCTAATATAGTAATCATGGTAACTAATTAGAGTACACTATATCATCTTACTTCATGCTATTGAGGAAAACGTATGTTTTATTTTATTTTTATTTTTTTTCTATAAAAACGTTTACTGTTCTGGCAATTTAGCGACGGTCCTTAAGGTCAGTTACTGGAGCCGAATATCCAACGTCTAACTTGTTCACAGGTAACAGGTGGTCAGCTATTGTAATAGTAAAACTCGGATCGGGTCACAAGAAATAATAACCGACCCATGGTAGTGCTTTATCACGCGCGAGGGAAATAAATTAGAGTTTGCGGAACAGGGACGGGCGGACTCGAAATGCCAGCGCTCAACAGGATGACAAAGACTTCAGAAGCTCTGTGGTGCAGAGGCGTTGTGGTCTGCTATAGTCTACCCTGCGCGCTTATATTACCTCTCCCTCGGGTGGAGGAGAGGGGACGGTAGGCTACAGTGTGACTGCTCTCTACAGCTGAAGTAACATTTACACGGAAAGGACATCATGGAGCGGTTAGTACTCGTGTATATCTGTCTCGCTGGCAATTTTTATTTTTTGCTCAGCCATTTACTGGAGGACACTCCGACCCTTGGATTAAAGAACGCAGCCAGACTTTTAAGCAAAGGTAAGATACGATAATTTATAACTACTTATTTATAAAATACAATCCAATGTTTATAATTGAGTTAGTACCCAGAACACAGCCCTGTTATAACTGTGTTTGGAGGAGCAGGTGCTGCTGGTGCGTAACTGTCTGATTTTCTTCCATAGATATAGTAAAAGATGTATATAAATACCAACAGTACCAGGACCACACAGTGCTGTTCTACAACAACAAGAAATGCAGATTTTGTTTTAAGGCTTGACACAAATGAATATAAGGTTATAGAGGTAGGCTACTGTTTATTTTTTATTTTTACTGATTTATGATGTTCTTCCTGGTCTTATGTAGTGGATGAGGTGACGTGAGGCACCCAGTGATCCCTGCTGGGTCAATTTTTTTCTGCTTGAGTACTTGATGACAGTGGAGTTTGCTTAGCAGCTGTGCCTGTGTATACAATACATCTCCTGTAACCTTTTTACACAATAGGTGACAACCACGGCCTTTCACAAACAGCTGATATGTGGTTTTAATTTTGAAACTGTTCATCCGGCGGCACATAATTTAACTATAGTTGTATTTCTTTTTTTAACTTAATTTAACCTGCAGAATGTCAAAAGACAGCAGTCGATTAAACAAACACAAAACATGTAACTCGCTTTGAACTTAATTACACAGCTATTTGTCTGAACCAATTGTTTCTAAAGACAAAAAGAACATATGAGCTGTGGCTTTAAGACATCAATCTTCTTCATTTCACTGATGAGCTTTTTAAGGAGAGCAATTGAAACAGCTCTTGCTCAGCGAGGTAAACTTTAAAGAGGATCCCTTGTTTCTCTGTAAGAGACAGAAATGTAAAAGTGAGAAAAGATCACTTTAATACAAGTTCTCAACATCTTACCAACTTGGGTTCAACCAGTTGAACGCAGCATTAAAAAAGGCCCTGGGACAAGAAAAGAAACAGCTTCACCTTTAAAACCTCGCCCAGATTTCTTTGCTTTAACCTTGCAGAACCTTCACAGACATGTTAAAAAAGAATACATTATTTAGCAACAGTATAATGTACATAATAGTTACTAAAATGTAATAGGAATAATATACCCCCACCCTCCTCCGTCTTGCCTTATCTTGAATGAAAAAATAAAAAAAACACAACCTTCATCAATAAAATTTTTTTTTTTTATTTGGGTTTGTTATGGTGAAGACGTAGATGAGTCCCACGGTAAGGTTCTTAATTTACTGGTCTTTGTTCCTAATTTCTTATGGTCTACGACCAAAAAAGGGACATCTTAAATCCAAAAGACAAAAACAATAAGCACTACTTTAGAGACAGTCACCAGGACAAGCCCAGAGAACAGCAGCTGCTCCTCCACATTAAGAGGAGCTGAGAGAGGCTCGGTCATTGGTTCTGGAAGCCTTTTGGAGACTTTCTAACACGGTTTAAATAATGTTAAGAGATAAAAGACTGGCAAGAAACAGGCCTCTGGAGGGAAGAGAATGTACTCTGGGAGACAAGACGTACAAGCAGCCGCGCAGTAAAGCTGGGGGGATGCTAGGGTGATTCTCAGGGCCTATAAAGATATTAGTTAAAAAAAACGTACAAGAAAAAAAAGCTGGGGTTTTGCTTGGTTCATTTGCCCAGACAAACAGTGATACATGGAGTTGTAAATAATATCTTTGTCGCCCTCTTCTGGTGAATACAGAGTAGTGTTTGAACCAAGTAGAGCACATTTTGTGTAAACACTCTGCCACTGAAAGATTTATATTATAAAACTGCATGTTTAAACTTTAATTCCATTGTATTTGAATATTGTCTTTTTTAAAGTGACCTGACCCGTGATTTAAAATGCATCAAAAGGAGGTGGCATTAAACAGAGACCACAACAGAATCATGTTTTACACTGCTTTATTTCTGGTTAATTTGCAAACTAACTCCAGCATACTAACTATGTAATCAATTGGGTTGCTTGATTTTTTAGTCTGGCTATGTGGCTAGGCTAACTGTAACATACCGAACACACAGTTTGTATAAATGAGCACATAATTAACGATTTACGGCTTCGATCAAATGTTCACAAACATGTCTTGCAGCTTGAAAAACACTTTTTCTATTTTATTTATGTGTGTGCATTTTGAACAACATAAAAAGCCTACTTTTCTCTGACCTGTTGAGTAAAGTCAGAATGCATTAGGAGACGTGGACAAAGTCCAAGCGGACAGTTTCAGACAAACCCTGGCCGTTTTTACAAAAGTGGCCGGACTGTTTTTCGTAGAGGCTAAAACAAAGTGGTTGTGGCTTGTTTTTCAAAGCAGCTCAAACTCTGCAGATGTAACGGAACTGTATCCTGAGTCGGTCACTATTATCTTGATTCGGACACGCCCCTTATTGTGCAGTTTCCGTTCATCTCACGGCTAATTTCTTAAGCGATCACTGCCAAAGGGTAAGCCACGCTGTTCTACACATATTAACCCATTTGTATGTCAATTTTCAGGTATTTTTGTCAATATTTAGGTGTCTAATGTTTGTATTAAAGTCATTTTCTTTGAACAAAAGCGTAAGAATGCTCAAGTTGCTCTCGGGCGACGCTCTGGCTAGCTGATAGCCTATAGCAGCCTTTCTCAAAGTGGGTGCCAGGGGTGCCGCCAAAAAATTACGTAGGCAAAAAAAAAAAAAAAATGCTTTCGTGTTGGCTTGCACTGAGCCAGAGACAGGCGCGCTCAGAGCTGTCATATATCACAACTTTTCTAAACTGCCCCTGCGGCGCGATATGGCGCCCATCGTGCATACAGCTCAACTAACACGATCGTTATAAATTTGTTTAAACGACAAAACACTTCCACAAGCACAGGGAGCGACTGAGGACTGTGGACCAGGAGCTCCGTGTCTGCCATTCATCCATACCTGCCAGGATAGGGCGGCTGTGTGCGTCGCACCAGGCTCATTGATTGTGGTCACCCCCACCCCCGGCTTGTGTGAGCGCGTATGTGCGCTGTATGCACGCATGTAGATCTTTCTCTCGTTGCGGATTATTTTTTTGTGTGTGTGGGTGTGTGTGCATGCGCATATAGCACGGATGAAAACAAGCACTATATGGAAAAACATTCCTGCTTATCTCTGGTGCATGGAACATGGATCTTTTTCTTATCGTATTGTATCTGATTTTATTTATTTTTGTTATGTCTGCCCCTTTTTATTTTATTTTAACGGCATCCTGCATTTCAGTTTAGTTCTCCTGGTCAGGATTTGTTGTTGGGTTCTTGTATTGTGCGGTCCACCTCTTACGGTTTTATGGCATTTGTGTCTCTAATTAATTATTTTGTGAATTACTTTGCAAACCTGTGTTTTTAAAGGTGCTATAAAGCTGCTATAAAGTTATTATTATTGTTATTTACAGTTCGTATTATGCTCTGTTCATTACTGTCCTGTCTAAATAAACAGGACATTTGCATTTAAATGTGGGTTATGAGGTGTTTTAAAATTATATTTTAAACTGGGGTGCCTTCACCTTTTATGCATTTTTGAAAGGTGCCCTGACTGAAAAAAGTTTGAGAAAGGCTGGCCTATAGCGTACAGTGTGGTATCTTACCAATAACTGGACGATTAGGGCTGAAATAAGTCCAGTTTCTAGCTAGTTTGACTCCCACCTGATGAAAGATCAGGGCAGTGTATGACACAAGCCTTATGGTGTTTTTTACTCTGTGAAAAATAAAAAAATAATACTGCCGCGAAAAGGCTTTGGCAACAGTCTCGTCTTTGCGAGTGTCTGAATCAGGGTGCGGAAAAAATAAAAACTTTCATAAAAGAAAAGAGGTGGTAAAATCAATTTGAGCAACAGATTGATGTGTTTCTAAGTTAGACAAAATATGTTCTGCTTTTAAAATAACTGGAGTTATTTTTACTACCAGACAGATATGTTTTTGATCATAATATCCTGTTTAAGCAAAAAAGGAAAAAACAAACAAAGAAATATAATGATCAAATGTGTTAAAATATGGTTGGACATGTCCCCACAAGTGTCAGGACATGTCCCAAACAGTATCAGGTCATTTACAGTCTGTCCTGAAAACGATCAGATGATAGTTTGTTATTGTTGTCCAACTCTTAGTTTTGAGTTTAATGGACGGTGCATGTGATTCTGATGTTGCAGATATTAAAGCAGTGAGATGCTCAGTAAAGAGAGCTGTCAAAAAGTTAAATTAAACAATGATATTAACTGAGCACTTGTCCAATATTGTTACAGTTCTTTATAACAGTGTTAGGCCTTGCTTTAACCCTGTAATATTATAACTAGGGCTTTTCTTGTTGGAGTCATGTCCCTGCCTTTTTACAAGTACAGTGTATTTGTCTGTTGTTGTACTGTGTGAATGTTATATTGAAAATCTGTTTTTGTTTTGGGTAGAAGAAAAGCTAAGTGGGACAGAAAAATAAAAAAAGAAGAGTGCAAACAATAAAAAATATGGGTAAGTTTGTGCAAAAGGTGTGAGATCTATTTTGTTCACAGGAAAACAACAGTAAATGTTAATGTTAGTGTGGTTTAAAATCTTTAACCACATTTTTATAACAATATACATACAGAATATAATTGTTGAAACATAACTTCTAAACTCTATTCTCGTTAATTAACAGATGCAAAACAAGTGGCAGCTCAGAAAGAAAGTCTGGCCAATGGAATCCAGAGTCCACGGCACAAACCCTAGAGGAGGTGGAGAAGCTCACCATCAGTCCTGAAGTCCAGCCTAAATCAAATTTTATTTATATAGCCCAGTATCACAACAACAATTGCCGCAAAGGGATGAACAAAAAACTGAAGACAACATCCCCTGTCCTGAGACCCTCCATCAGGGTCAGAAGAAAAACTCATAAAAACCCAGCCAGGGCAAAAGAGAAACCTCAGGGAGAACCACAGAAGGAGGATCCACTCTCAGGACGGACAGGCCGTGCAGTGGATGTGTCCAGGACAGACACTGACAAATAGTCAAAATGTACAAAATGACAATAAATCAGTTTTAAGATGGTCTTTAACTGTACCAGGCCAATGGAAAGTTCTCAACCCTGAAGATGAGTTGACAATACGGTCCACGTTATGCCAGTTATCACTGAGTAGCCATGTAAATTGTATACAGCAGGTGCTCCTTAACATGCCACACACTACAGCAGTGACTGAGGAGCACAGGTCCTGAATGTTCAGATGTTATTCACATCCACAATAGAGCGGCAACACCAGCAGGAATGGATCAAGCTTTGGCCAGAAGAGACTAGGATGCCTGGACAACACAATTTTTCCAGATTGAATTCTCCACATTTTTTTTTGCAAATGAGGAGTGTCCCCTCAGGTTTCATCTCCTGCTCTGGGCCCCTTTTAAAGCCTCTGATGGTTTCCAGCTGACTCCAACAGAGAAGATGGTCCATTTTCATCAGGAACTTTTAGTAGTATTTGTAATATCATATTATTTCTTAGTGCCATTAACACCAGCAGGGAGTGCCTCTGTGAGTCCTGAGCTGCTTCCACTTCCTTCAAGTAAGCATTAATTTAACTGGTAACAAGAAACAAATGTTAAACAGGACCTTAACTACAGTAAAAGTTAAACTAGATAGACTTGCTAGATGATTTGCCAGCCATTGTAATTTTTCCTCTTACACAAAAACATCTCTTATTTGGAGTTTGATTTCCAGTCGGCAGAACAAGTAGAGCAGATTAAAGTTCCTCTGAATGCATGTGGATAGACACAAGTTATCAGAAAACATGGCAGTACCTGTATACTCTGGACAATCTGAAAAGAATACAATCAATCAAAAACCAAAGTATTGCATACTGAATTTTAGGTAAATGTTTAGGATTTCTTTTCAATTAAATAGTTACCAGACTACTTTAACTTTGTAAAGTGGTTAAGTGTGGGTGGCCAAGTTAAACACTTTTGTGTGTCAATTCTTTTGAACTTCTCAGCTTCAGGAAAACATTGTGTTTGATATCTTTGTGAAATATTTCAGTGATGAACTGAAACAAAGCTTATGCCCCTTTACTTTAAAGAAGTTTGTGAATGGACAGTTACTGTTGAACACTTGACTCATGGAACATCAACATCTTTGCTTTTTACTTGGGAATGTATTGTACAGCACAGTTTCTTTTATCCAACTGTATACATCATTCTTCATACTTATACTAATGCCTATTAAACTCTACCGGCCGATACTGAACACTTTCTTCTTTTGTCTGCAGACAAACCACAGTCATAAATGAAGCTGAGCGTAAACACAACCAGGAAGACTTCTCCCCTTCATCTACAGCACGCTGCATCTTCTCAGCCGACGGTCTCTCTCTTCCTAAACAACCCTCCACCTCAAGCTTTTAGTAAATTATCAAACAGCTGACAACATCTAAAGCACCCTCTCTCTTTGTTATCAGCTGTTTGTGCTGCTGCACCACCTCTGCAGCAGTGTGACCCTCTCTGTCCTCAGCATCAGCAGCTCCTCATGTCTCTGTCTCTAAATCTACTCTTGCCCTCCATCGCATCCCACAATGTCAGGGCCTCTCCCTGTCAGGACCCTTTTTTAAATATATTAATAAATAATTAATTTGCATCATGCTTTTCTTTTGAGTCTCTCCAGGTTGAAATGGTTTCATGTGTTGGCTTATGTTCACTTCACAGTCACTATGCAGAAATTAAAGAAAATTATTTATTTTGTTTGTGTTAGAATATTCAATATATTATTTATTATTATTATTATATACATATTGTATTTTAGAAATATATATATATATATATATATATATATATATATATATATATATATATATATATATATATATATATATATTTAATATATATATATATATATATATATATATATATAAAAAATATGATAGGATGTTATAATGTATTAATGTCTTGTGTTTTACAGTTCTCTGAGTAAAAAAAATACACTTGACACAAGTGTTGACTTCACGCTGTTTGCAGATCATTATAACATCATTTTGCTTTTGACATAAGCTAAAGTATTATGGTTTAACTATACTTAAACTCAATTTATAATGATTTCATATTCAAATAGGAGTGTATAAAACATACGATTTGTAAATAGAAATTGGTAAGAAATGAAAAACTATTTCACAAAACACCCAGCAGGTGGTGTTACAAACGCCTTTACATAAAGATTTTATAGTGAAGAATTAGACAAAAATAAGTAATTTTATGTTGAAAGGCAGAAATCAGCCACCAGATGTGTTAAATAATAACAGCTTGATCCCAGACTTAAAATAAAGCTAAAATCAAGCGAAAAGGTGAGTGTCCGATTAAGGATAATAGTAGTGTCCGAATCTGGATAATAGTAGCTTCCGACCAAAAGCTCGAACGATAGCGCTCGTTTTACGGCCACAGTAAAAACATTTTGCAAAGAAATAATTCAAACAATATATGGTTAGAAACGTAAGAAATTACATTTCATTTTAAGACCAGTTAGTTGTCTGAACTCCAGAGACAAACGACGTGATCACCCGTTAAAGACAAAAAAGTTAGCGAATTTTAGCTCAAACCGTCCGACTCAGGATACACTTGCGTTAAAACAAAGCGCCCTCGTGGTTGTGGCTTGTTTTTCAAAGCAGCTCAAACTCTGCAGATGTAGTCATTTTGAACATGGATTACTCCATAGACGTGTAACGCTAGTGAAGACGGGATTAGCTCCGCCAGTTTCTT
>JALDQB020000073.1:92500-120000 GCA_024416835.2 Perccottus glenii
CATTTGTTTTCTTTGTATCAGTAATTTTCAAATGATGGTCTGAACAAAGCTGTAGAAATATTATAGTATTTAAAGTTCAGTGTTTTACTGATAAATATAATGGAAAATGACGCAAATACTCAGCCACCCTTGTAATAGTTTCAAGAGGATTTTATAATTCTGTTGTTCCATCCATTTGGTTTTCTTTAGCATTTATTTGTTTTTTGTTTATATTTCATTTTTCAAAGTGTTGAGGAAAAAGAGAAGGCGACATACACAACACAAACATTTGATGATTTGTAAGAATGTTTAATTTTTTCAGTGTCTCGAACCCCTCCCTCTTTGGACGCCCAATGTAATGTGTCCAAACCTGGAAACAAGTTCTTTGAGTCGATAAACAACATTAAACACAACAGAATCCAAAGTGTGAAGGAAGAAAGAGTCAGCTGTGAGTTTTTCTGCTGCACCTGAGACGAGAGAGCTGAAAGGAAAGAGAGGCTTTGTTGTGTTATTGTTGTGTCTTATTGTGTTATTCATCCACAAAGACACAGTGTTAACAAAACTGCTCAAGGCCTAAACATGTGCTTATTTGAACTTCCTGTTAGGCCTCAGATTGTATTTGTGACAAATGATAATGACCTCATGTTAAACATAAAGCCTTTGTTTTGATCCAATCTAGTCTTTTTATTAAGGTTTATTAACAATACAATATAGAAAATATATAACTTTACAAAATAAAGCATTGCAACTGAAAATGTATAATAAACATAAAACATAAAGATGAAACAAAGGCAACATGAGTTTGGTGTAAATGATAATAAAGGTAGGCCTACATGGCAGTGTCAGTTCACAGTTGTGTCTCACAGTGACACTTTGAGACGTGTGTCGATATAAAGTCGATAAACACAGGACCAAACCTTTTTAAACATCACATACTTTTATTACATTCCATTTAACAAAAGAACTCATACGTTTGAATAGTTTTAGTAGATTTTCTATTTGTAATTGTGTTCAGTGAAAAGATATAATTATTTGTTTCAATTGAAAAGAGTTTAAATAATGGTTTCCTGTTTTCAACACAACAATTTTCTTCATGACTTTATAAAAAAGGCAGTTTGGTGATTTTCTATAAATAAATAAATATGAAATTAAAATAAATATGTTGGTGTGGGAGATATTATGTAAAAGTTTCCAGTGTAGTTGTCTTACTTTGTTTTCTATACAAAGTTAAAAGTCATAACAGTTTTATCACATTTAATATTAGAAAACTGTGCTGAGCAGCCGGTTATACAAGCAGCAACTGAACGAGTCAAATCTTGGAGGCTTTTTCTAAAATGTTTATTGATACATTTTTATTTTTAATGTGTATTTGTTAAATATATTTTCTGAAATCCTTTCATTAGTTCAAATATTTCAAATATTTCTTTGGAAATACTTTTTATGACATAATTATATTCTTGGGGAGTTATTTGAAAATTGTTTAAAATATTTTTTATTATATTTTTGTATTTCTCCATGATTTTCATAAAGGTCTTGTACAAAAATAATTTGATTGTGTTTCCATTTTGTTGATTCTAATGACTTCTTTGGTTTTGTAAAGTCTTCCTTGTTCCATAGAAGAGTGTTGTGCAGGAGAAGCTGTGGCTCTGACACAGTTTCCATGCTAGTAGAGCCTGCTGTAGAAAGATGATCGTTTTAGAGCTCATGTTCAACACTGGATTGACTTTGGAATAGAAACTGTAGACCACCAACCTCTTGAATATGTTCAAAGGATGAAGTGCCAGAGTGAGTCTGGGTTCCTCAGGCTTTGTTCAATCCATTTGATTTTAACGATATCATTTAAATCTATCAAATCTAAAAGTCCAACACCTCCACATCCTTGGAACTGGTTAATATTGATTTTTCATCTGAAGTCTATCAATAGTTGATTGATTTCTTTGCATGTGTCTTCACTGACCTCTAGTGACAAGGCAGGGTAAACAAATCTGGACACGCCTTCTGCTTTTGTCAAAAGACTTCTTCCCCAAATGGACCTGTCTCTTTGTAGACATACATTTAATATTGTTTAGTTTTTTTTAACTTAGGGACAAAACTCACCTTTTCTCTTTCTGCTCCATCTTTTGTGATATGTATTCTTAAATATTTAACCTCTTTTTTCACTAAAATACCACAAATTGAACTCTCAGCTCAATCATATAAAGTCAGAATCTCACATTTGGATGTGTTTAATATAAAACCAGATGCAGCAGAAGTTCTTGATTTGTTTTATGGCTTTCCCTGAAGTTTATCTTTTAAAAATAGAACTGTGTCGTCTGCCAATTGTGTGAGTTTTATTTCTCTTTGGAAGATGTTAATTCCAATAATATTTAGTTCATTTTTAATAAATATTGATAGAATTTGAATAAAACCTGTTTGTGTGTCACTAATGATGTTTGAAAGAGCACTTTAAGGCAGTGTTGAAGTGTTTGATGTGGTCATGTTTTCAGTGTTGACCTACACCAGATTTGGGAGCACACAGAGTTTCGACCTGTTGCTGAGGATTGTAATGTCTGGATTACGCTGGAATGCCTTTGATCCACCGCGAAGGTAAAAGAATGAACTGATGAATGCACTGTGAGACACATCTTTGACACAAAGTTGGAGAACAAATAATAAGGATCCTCAAACACAAGCCCCACAGACGACATATGAACAATGTGACAAGAGCATTTTACAAGTTGTGACTAAAGCAAAGGCAGAAACAGAGAGGCTTGTAAAACAACAGCAGCAGTCACAGTTACCTAGAAAAGATGTTCCTATTTTTAAAGGTGACCCCTGACCTTCAAAGCCTTCATCAGAGCGTTTGAACACACTATTGAATTAAAAGAGGCACAACGACTCCTGGAAAAACATTTTGGAGATGAGCAGGTGATCACAAGTGTTTAGGAATCTAGGACTCATCCTGGACTCAGACTTGAATTTATTACATCATCAGCATTTTATCACCTTCAAAACATTTCTAAAGTCAAAGGGATAATGTCTAAAGCAGACTTAGAGAGACTTGTGCAGTGATGATTTAGGTTTAATGATGATGATGATGCCGTGTGGACCTAAAGACTTAAAAAGGATGTGATATTATACGGTTAGTTTTAACTCGTGCAAGTGGTTCATGGGACAGAGCCTTGGTCCATTTCATGTAAATGGTCCTAAATTTAGAGAGAACATAAAATAAGAAGGGCCACTCGATCCAAAGCTTTTCCAGCGACACAGCTACTGCTGGACCCTGAAAAGACGAGTCCTTTGACGTTTGATGAAATAGGTTCCAAATTTTTACTGCTTTGTTCACAGCTCAACTCAGACGGCTTCATGAAAAATGAAATGAAAAAAGTCATGTTGAGGGCATTGCTCAGTTCTCCTGATCCAGACTCACACCAAAACACTGCATTAGTTTTCTCTTTTGGGGAAAAGTCACATTTAGATGTATCTGTCCAGTAGGAAGTACATTGTGGTAAGAAAAGGCCGTTCTGAGAAAAGCCTTTGAGTGTCCACTCTCCATTAGTGGAGTTGGATTGACAGCTCAGTGAGACTTTGTCAGACGTGAGGTGCTGTGATGTGTCAGGACTCACTGTGAGAGACACTGGGGACTCAACATCTGTAAAACACTAATATAAGAGAGCAGCTCAGAGTCAGTGTGCCTCCAGACTGAACCTCTGTGTCACCAGTCACTGTGGCCTTTGCTTTTTCTCTGCATCACATTATGAAACCAAAAAGAAACAGATCAGTTTAAATAAATCACTTTTAGAGAAGCAGCTGTGTCCACTTTCTTCTCACTTTAATCAAACACATGTTGTTACAAAAATAACTAAATCAAGACATTTTATTTGAGTGTATTAAAGAAAAAGAAATCTAAGTCATAAATATGAAAATGAATAGTTGTCCAGACTCACTCAGTTCTTCCAGTGTGGTCTCTCTGCTCCACAGTGTTGTGTCTATTTCTTTTCTTTAGTTTGAGAAACAAAACAGTCTAAATAACAGCAGTAAAATAAACTGTTCTACACACCGACTGATTACAAGTGCTTGATTTCAGATTTAATAAACGGAGTTGGGTAAGGCAGTATTTCAGTGGCTGCCCCCTGTGCATGGACTGACCTGCAAAAGGACTTCAATCCATCTGAACTTGTTACTTTAGGAGAATTTAAATCTATCCTAAAGAAGCGTGAACTCAAGGAGCTTGTGGAAATGTAACTGTTTTTAAACTCTTTGTAACTATTGAGAGTAAATATTGTTCTTTGTGTGTTTGATAATTCTTGTATTTGTCACAAACTGTGTGTAATGCTGTCGTCTTGGCCAGGTCATTCTTGGAAAAGAGATTTTTGATCTCAATGAGGATATCACCAGGTTAAAGAAAGAATATAATAAATAAAGATATAATTAAAATTGAATGTGTTATAACTTTTTTCTTAACTGTTCACTTTCTGTTGCTTTGACTTTTATTTTCTTTCAGATCTATCTTTAAAAACACAAGTGTACTCATCAGTTTGTAAAACAGTGACAGTATTAGTTGATTCTGTGACGATGTGTTGGTCCATCCTCTGCAGGAGTAGACACCTCTATTTGAGACACTGACACCAGCTGAGTTTTCTTTCATTGTTTCCCTCTGAGAGTCCGAGGCTGACTTTAGTCTGAACCATTCATAAGTTCCTTTAAAGCCTCGACTTCACAGCTCAGAGTCACACTGCTCTGTTCTGGGATGGTGTCACTGGAGCTTTTCAGATGGACTCTGCGTCTATTTTCTGAAAATACAACAGAATAAGAAATGCAAGAAAATGGTTACAGTTACTGAGTTCAATGTAGGACATGGTGAAAGTAGTTTTATTGTTTGTTTGTCTTTTGTGATAAAAATAGCAGCTGTTGATGAATGTTTGTTTAATGGTGACTTTTGTCCTTGTTTTCCATATTTTAACTGTGGAGACTGCGATGATGAGTTGAATGAGTTTGAACTGTTTCGTGTGAACCTTTCCTCCATGAGTCCAAACAGAACAGAGCAGAAGTTTACATTAAAAGTGAGTCCAAGTCCGTTTAGTTTGGTCCACATTTCTCTTTTGGTGACAGCAGTCTAACAACAAATGTGTGTGG
Source organism: Perccottus glenii (assembly GCA_024416835.2). Taxonomy (NCBI): domain Eukaryota; kingdom Metazoa; phylum Chordata; class Actinopteri; order Gobiiformes; family Odontobutidae; genus Perccottus; species Perccottus glenii. The sequence goes on from JALDQB020000073.1 coordinate 97,595, forward strand.
GTGTCGTCCTCAGAACAGTTTTGGTGCTTACATAACAACTCCATGAAACAGTGGCTCTGAGCGGGAGTCTGGTCACTGATATAAGCCTCTTATATCTCCAAGACTTTCATCAGAGTCTTTACAATCCAGGAGCTTTATCAGTGCTGCACATTCATCCTCATTTAAATATTTATACAAGACAAAAAACCACCGACAACAATGTCATTAAGTTTGTTCAAAAGCCTTTTTGATGTTAAACCGTTCCAATCCAGGACATATTTATGAGTAAAATCACCAAACAACAATTGAAACTCTGGTCCTGACGAGCTCGTCCACTCTCTTCCTCCAACACTTTTTGTCTCTAACTGCATTTCTTATAAAGTCTAATGATGTGTTTTTATAAAGGCTAGCATTCATTTTAGGCTTAAATCTATGTTCCCTAATCCTCCATGTTTTTACTTTTAAATAAGACACAAACACAACATCGTGTTTCCACTTTTAACCTGGAAACACCATTTTAAGTGACTCCATCCTGAAGCTCACTGAGAGAGGCCCAAGGGTTTGCAGCTCTGTCGACAAAGCAAAGACTGTTACTTTGAGGAATCTAAAATATAAAACATGTTTGGAGTTATTTCACACTTTTTTCTTCACTGTAATTTCTTTACTAATTCCATAAGTGTTCATTCATAGTTTTGATGCCTTCAGTGAGAATCTAAAAAGTAAATAGTCTTAAATATCACTAAATAGTAAGTAAGAAGTCGAAGTAAAAATAGAAAAATGAATTCTGACAAAATATTGTAAAATATAACTTCATCAAAGTAAAGACTGTGAAACGTCCGGTTCTCTCGTGTCCTTCTTCCTCGTCCTGGGGTTAGCTTCAGGAGCTGGCCTCTCCTTCCTGCTCGGGACGCTCGTGTGAAAGACAAGAACAACTCAAATAGAGTCACAAAGATAAAATTTTAACTCAGGGGAAAGAAAAACAGAGACAAAAGGGAAACCACTTGTGTTGTGTGTTCTGTGTGTCGTGTATAATCTTAAACATTGTGTCCTGGGACAGTATTTGTCCGTGAGTATTCTTTACATTATATATTACAAAGGAAAGGAAGCCCTCTCACAGCGAGGACAGCAGTAAAAGGAAATCAGTGCAGCACAACATTCAAGAGAACACATCTATCAACAATGAGTCTACGATCAGGCCAGCAGTAAAACAACAAGTAGTGAACAAGTCTAAAGTCACCCCACGACCAGCTCCCACTGTCCCGAGGTCAGAGTTGTGTGCTACTGGTTTGGCTGTGGAGGTGTATGAACTGATCCCAGATCAGAGGGACATTGAAGTAGATTTTTCACAGACACTAAAATTGTTCTTGACTAAACACACAACACCACCAAGAGGTTTTACACTTATGTAGCTAATCACGTGACTCGAATCAGGAAGTGCACACAACCTGCTCAGAGCCATTACATTTCTACAGAAAACAATCTCACACACAAACAAAATTTATCAGATTATCAGGGCATTAAAACTAGGTTCGATTAAAACGTGTAGCAGCATCATTTAAGAAAACATCAGTCCAGACAAGATGTAGAGGCTGGAAGAGTTTTAATCAGACCAGCTTTACTGATGAACTCTCTGAAGCTACAAAGCTTATTATTTCCACTGTACAGCACAAAGTGTTTACAGATGAGTTCAGGGACATACAAACAAAGCAACCACTGTCGAATCAGAGTCGTCTAAAACGTTCAACCCATTCATTGATGAGGATAGTTTACTCAGAATCGAAGGACGCTTGACACCTGCAAATCTAACAAAAGACGAGTCCTCTCATTATTCCTCACACTCTCCACGTTGTTGTTCTTCTTGTAAAATATAAAAAGGCAGCTCATCAGGCTCGTCACATGACAGAGGGAGCACTAAGAGCAGCTGGAGTTTGGATCATTGGTAACAAACGGCTCGTATCCTCTGTTATTCACAAATGGTGACTCTTCAGAAAAGAAGAATGGACAGATGGACAGACTCAGAGATTCTTTGATCCATAGAAATGATTGACCTGTGGGACGTGTCGAGAAGTTTTCTAAAAACAGAAATAAAAACTGTAAAAGATGGAACTGTTTTTAAGACCTATTGTAGAAATGTTTTTTTACTTTTGGCAGAAGAACAATAGACTTTGTAACTTGGTCAGTTACTGTTCAGAAGGTTTTATAATGTTTAGTTTGACAGTTGTATTGAAGCAGACGAGGAGTTTTCTGTCTCCTGTTAGTCCCAGCTCGTACTAAACGTTGGTCTCTCACTGCTTCGTTCCTCATCTTTTTCCTGTTCCTCTTCTTCTTCCATCACTAAAACCGTGACCGACTGCAACAACTGACCAATCACAAAGAGAACAAAGAGGAACAGTGAAGGAAGTGGAATCATTGAAACACCTCTCGATACAATCATTTAAACAAAATAATAAATCATATAAAACAGGAATTTTCATCATATTACATGTTCTTTAAAAACATGTTAATAATGAATACTTATTTAATAATTTATTATTTTATTTATTATTCACTTCTAATTGTTTTAAAGCAAACTTAGAGTTACTTTATAATTTAGAAACAGAAACATGAACTTAAGTCTCTTTTTAAATGTTTGTCACTGATTATTGTCTTAAGTAAAGACAATTAATTATTTTTATTATAATCTGGTGACTTATTTATTACATTAAAGGATTTAAATTAAGCCTTTATTTGTCAAATATTTAGTCGGACCCTAATATTTACCACAGAGCCACATATGTTTGAGGGAAGAAGGGGAAGTATTATTTTGTTTTCAGTCAAATATAAAGTTAAAACAGTGATGTTTTCTCTTCTCCAGGGCTGCAGCCGACCAAGTGTTTTATACATGTTACAGGGAAATCTGAAGAAAGTCCAAGGCTTTTAAAACTACACTATTTGTCAAGGCCTGGAACAGTTTGTTGTCTTCCTTGGCTTTTGATATTTATTCTTTGGGGATTTGATCTAAGTTTCCTTTTGTCCAGGACCTGCCTGTTTACGATGAAAGTAGAAATGTTGCGTGTGTCGACTGAGATCTGAGGTCGATCTGAGAACTTGTACCAAAGAAATCTGAAGTTGTAAGTTTAAATCTTCACTTCATAAACAAAACCACTGAGTGCAACAGTCTGTGTATGTGTTACTGTGTGTCACACTTTTATTCTCTATTTACACTTTGCAGACCTTTACTGTGATTAATATCCTCTTAGTTTTGAAATGTTTATTGTATTGGCTTTATTATTTCTGTTTAAATGTCTCCACAGTTGGTCTAATTCTAATAAAGCATTATCCTGTTCTCCATCAGCGACAGCAGCTGGACACAAGAGCAGAAGCTGTCAATGACTGTAACAGAGCTAATGCAGGAAAAACACACTGAGAGTGTTAACGTTGCTAATAAACAACAAGCAGCTGCTCAAAAATGTTATTATAAGACCTATAAGCTCCTTTTATGTGAAAACATGATTACAAACTGAAAACGTTTAAAACACAGAGCCATTAGCAGTAGAACTACTTAACTTTTTTTTTTCCTTTTTCTGTGTAATATAAGTCAAAAAGGACATTAAAACTTCAATAACAGAAATTATTGAAAAACTGAAAAAATTTGTTAATATCATAATAAAGTCATAAAGGGCCGTATCTACTCCTTGATTGGTCCAGCCATTAACTCAGTCTCCATAGGCTCCGCCCCCGACAAAAAAAGGGGCTGCTATCACGTGACTCAAACGAAAGTTAAAGTATTAAGAAAGCCTGCGTTTTGCTGTGTCGTCTGTCGTGGTGTGAGGAGGTGAGTGTGACATTAGTGTTCTTTGACTTGATTAAAGCTGTTGTCTCAGTGTGGACTGTTACAGAGAGCAGAGGACAGACAGCTGCTGACTTTTACTGCGCTGTATTTCCACTGCGTTACTTCCTCTTGTTTAGTGTTGCCTCAGAACAGAACTGTTTGTGGATCATGGGCCTTTTACCGAGACTTTGGGCGTACTCACACTAGGCACGGTTGCCATGAACCGGGCCAGAGGACGATTGTCCCCCCTCCCCACTCCCCCTCTGGCCTGCACTCACATAGGCTTTCAGCATTCGTGCCGGAGCACGCTTACGTCATTATGGTGCGACGGTTTCGGGATAAACAGGAAGAGCGGCGCTCTCCGAACACAACGGAGTCCATCGCTCTGTTTTATTTGTGGATAATTTTGTGTCGTTTGGTACACGGTGGTCCACAGCCCTCTCACAGCCTGTTGTTAAACAGATTTGTCGCCTTAGTGGCGCGAAAATTTTCACGTAATCGTGCTGCTCGTATGAGGAGGTTTGCAAGGTACCAGCTGAAGTGCAGCAAGGACTTTGCAGCTTTGATTACGGACTACAGTTCCGTACATCGACATGGTAAGAATTAATATAATGAAATGTCATTGAATACAATTGAAAAGTGTATTGTGAAATTTGAAATACAATATGTGTATAATGTTTTTTTGTAATTACGACAGTAGCGTTCTAAAGGTAATAATCATGTAACTTAATATAATTTGCTGGTTAATATTAGCTACATTCTTGTATTAAGACACCCGTATTCAACGGGACACATAAGTTATGTATGCACTGGAGTAGTAGTTTGTTGTTTATTTAATTTCACTTCAAAGTGCTGTAAGGTAATTGTGTATGCATAAACTATATACAGTTAACAATATTTTTCCATTCTGCTGCAGGACCATATGGATTCGGCAGAGATCTGCTGTGTGGTGGCAGCATGTTCTCAGCAGCTGGACAGACTGTGAGTGGAAGGCTAATTTCAGAATGAGAAGGACATCATTCTTGCAGTTGTGCAACAGCCTGCAGCCGCAAAGACAGACCACTTCATTCAGAAAACCAGTGCCCTTGGACCAACGTGTTGCAATATGCATATGGAGACTGGCCACAAATGTAGAGTTCAGAACCATCTCCCATTTATTTGGGATTGGTCAGCACTTCTCACAAAAAAAAAAAAAAAAAAAAAAAAAAAAAGCATTTCACATAACACAGCCATGTGCAGTGGTGAAACAAAATAGGCTACCTTGTGTGTGTGGTGTATAATTTATGGAAGTGTGTGGTATATATTGTAGAGGTTCGAGGTCGAATTATAAAGTGTAGAGGTTTGAGGTAGTGTTAGGTTAAAGTGCATAGTAAATATATGCTACGGTATATTAAACAACTTCTGAAAGCAAATAAGAGTATTAACAACAACAACAGCCTCATCCTGGCTTCAAATACCCCGCACAGAAGACGTTAGATTCATGAGTTTGTTTGGACAAGACCTCAGTCCCATATGCCTGAGAGAAACCTGCCCTGGTGCATAGACACTGCAAGACTGGGTGTTACATGATGAAATGTTATGATTAAAATACATTTTTCATTTACATTTTCACTTCACTTTTCTCCAACACATAATAGCAAAGAATAATCATGAACTGAATTGTCAACTTTGTCAATTCTTTTAACATGCCAAGGGAATGAATGTATTGTAATGACTTTACTGTAGCCCAATGATAAAGATGTAATATGTTGTCATTAAAGTACACTTTTAAACCAAGGAGAACAGGCACAGATGATTTACACTTTGGAAGCAAAAGTTAAATTTACAACTTAGGTAAAGCCTAAATCAAGTCTAAGTGCATTACCACATTGCAACATGCATAAAATGAACGGTCTGCAGACTAGCATTTAGAGAAAATAACAGGTATGTACATTAAGAATCCAAAGAGTGACATTTCCTGTCGTGAAAAACACTAGTATTGCCAGAATCAAAAGAGAGTGTAGACTTGAGTTTTCCACACCAGACTAGTGTAAATGTCAGCACAGCTATAAATAATCCACTCAAGTACAGATTCAAGTTGTTTTGGAGCGTCGCATGGAGCGTCGCAAAACCGTGACGTCACGCGTCTTGTTCCATGCTCCAGCACGGTTGGCGCTCACACTACATGCGAACCGCGCCCGAGCCCAACTAACCGTGCTCTGGCCCACCTCTTCCAAGCGGGCCAGGGGCGGCTAATCGAGCCGCGCCCGGGCACGGTTCGGAGCACTCACACTAGTCAAACGGTGGTGGTCAAACGCGCTCGGGCACGATTCAAACTGGCTAGTGTGAGTAGGCCCTGACTCTGCTTTATGTTGTATGTTTGTCTCATGTACTGGTGAGCTGAAGGAAACATTCCACTTTGGTAAAGTTCTATTCTATTTTGTTCGTTACGCGCACTATAATTAAGCACAAACTCGTATAAATAGATGACCTTAGAGAATAAATAAATAAATAGTATAAACATGTAGCTTATGTCTCTCTCTGAAATAATAAAACATTCTTCTTCATAGTTTGTAAAACCCCATAATGATGAATGTTTGCTTCTGTTATGTTTCTTCCCTTGACCTTTGACATTAGAGCCTTTGGTATTGTTCACTTGTGAGGTCTGTGTTGGATGTAAGAACTTCCACAGGCCTTAGACATTATGAGTTTACATTTGTTCTTTACAATGAACCTCAAGAAAAATACATTTATCCATCAGTTCTCTTTCAAAAGGCAACTCCTCAACATTAAACTGTCTCTGACTGTTCACAGGACATTTATATATTTAATAGTGACACTTTAAAGGCTGGAAACAGAAATGACTATAAAACCAATATTTATGACAATGTCAATATGAACCATATAAAAACCATTGTTATAAAAACTTTTCAAAAGGTTTATTGAGGAGAAATTACAACAGAAAACCTCCATTACATGTATTTATTTGGTTTAACAGTGTAGACTGCATCACACCAATAAAAATAATCCCAGATCAGTCTGTGTGTGTCCAACTGCAGAATATTAAGGTTCACGTGAATGGTTCTCAGGACGTCTTAGAAAAGGGACACTTCCAAACCTTCAGGACTCTACCAGGACACTGTCAGGACTCTGTCAGGATACTGTTAGGACACTCTCAGGACACTGTCAGGACAGTAGATGCCAGAAGAAGTCCTGCTGTAGCAGCAAGTGACCATCACACTTTAAACCACTTGGGTCTTGTAGATGAGAGCAGTCATTTGATAGATGTCGTAGGCTACTTGGCCGAGACAAAGCACAGTGACAAACTGTAGAGAAAAACGGTTTCTATTTATCTAGAAAATGCGCTGTCCAAGAGTCAGTATGCCGCTTGTTCTAAACACAACGCTTACTCCAAAGTATGGAAGAGCAAACCCTTAAGAAGCCCAACGACATGCAAACAATTCTACTTGAACAGCTCTGTTTTTACTGTTAACCCATCACCAAGCTCACACAAAAGTCTAAAACAAGTTGAAATGTCACAGGTTAACTTGCGACTTAGCCACAAGACAAACTGACCTCAGTGCTCTGCTCTCTCCAACTACTGAGCCAAATTTAATAAACCTTTACTTTTGAGCCAAAAAGTACATTGTTCGATTACAAATCAGATTAACAGCGACAAGCAGTCTTGCGTAATCAACTATGTTACAGGTACATGTGTTTTGAACAGGCATCGACACAGCCACCTTTCCCCAGTTCACCTGAGCCAGTTAAATTTGCACAAAAAGATTAAACTAGACAGTTGTCTAAATCCCTGTTTGCTGTGAAGGGCTCTCTTTTTTTTCTCCCAAACATACCTTTGTCACTGTGGTTCATAAACACTACAATTTATACATAAAAAAAATAAAAATAAAAAAAAGAAAAGAAAAATTCCAGGAAATAAATTTGGCAGAATCAGATCAATGAAAATGATTTGTGTTTTGCAGATTGAATACTAAAATAAAAGAGTTACACATTTAAAAATATTTTAGTCATCTGTCAAACCTACAGTTAGACAATGTAAGGTGCATTTACATAAAGTAGGCCATGTCCAGAAGAAAAGGCAAATGACAGGTAGAACAAAAGAGTCACACACACACACACACACACACACACACACACACACACACACACACACACACACACACACACATACACACATACACTACTGTCTACAGGACAGTTTATGTGGATAGTTTAAGACTTAAGTGTTTAAATGTGCTTTGTTTGACAGCAGCTGAAAGGAAATCATTGTTAAATAACATGTAGAAAATGTTGTGTTTGACTTTTTATTGTACTTTAGACAAGAAATGACCAAAATATGTGTAAAAAAAAAAAAGTACAGAAAGACCTGAACACATATGAAAGTATAAATGAATGCTATTAAAAGATACAGTATTGTTTTACATGTTGCAGTTGTGTCTACATTTGATTTATACCCTGTGTGAATGTTAAGCACTGTCATATTTGTTAAAGGTAGTTCAGAGTAGGGGCTCTTGTGGCTGAAAGGTAGTAGGAAATTCAAACCTCTGGAAAGGTTGAATTCATTTAATGTCACAGTTGTGTCACAGTGTGTTCCTTCTTATGTACTGACAATGAGCATCTGTCAAATGCAGCAGGTTGATACTTTTACAAACAGGTTGTGGGAGATGCAAGTAAAGCTGAAGGTTCCAAGAAAGTACAGCTGTACTCTCCAACTGTAGTGTAGACTGGACATGATCTGAAATGAGAAGGTATAAACATACTTTTATTAGGTTTAGCCTACAATACAACATAGTTGTTGAAGTCACAGTGAAACTGTTGACTGAAAAAAATAAAATAAAAGACGTTAAAAATGTTGTAACTGTTAAGGCTACGGCTAAGCTATTCTGCGACAAACAGAGAAACTAAAGCGTATTAATGGCCATAATTACTTGCATACATTACAGCACATGTTAAGACAAAGTCATTGTAGTAAAACTTCACGATTGTAAAGTCAAGTCAAAAGCAGCTGTCGATGCATCACAAGTTAACCTGAGAGTTCACCTGACGCTATCTGTCACAGACGACTCTGTCTAATCTCAAACTTACTTTACTGCAGTGTACGCTTTCCAACAATACTTAATCTTTGATCAATTATATTGTTGGTGGAATCCACGCCTTGGACCAAAAATGTACCATTATCACGAACATTACTCATGCGACTTAGTGAGTATGTGTTTTGAACAGGCATCTCTCTAGACACCTACACTTTGTTTTGTTGTTGTTGCAGCTGCACAGTGCCGCCAGATAACCTTACTCCAGTTGATCCGTTGTGACGGATCAACTGGAGTAAGGTTATCTAGTGTAGGTGTCTCTGCTTCTGCAGCGTTTGTGGTAGATGTCCTGCAGAGAGGGGAGAGCAGACCCTGAAATGCGCTCAGCTAAGCGCACAACTCTCTGCAGGGCTTTGCAGTCTAGACTGGAGCTGTTCCCATACCACACTGAGATACATTGAGTCAATATACTTTCTATAGCTCCAGAATAGAAAGTTTTCAGGATTGCTGGTGAGACCCTGAATTTCCTCAGCTGTCGCAGATAGTACAGTCTTTGCCTGGCTTTATTTACCTGAGTTTGAGTGTGAGTAGTCCAAGTCAGGTCCTCAGAGATGTTTACACCAAGGTACTTGAAGCTACTCACCCTCTACACAGGGGTCCCGCTTATCATAAGAGGAGTGTAGGGCTGCTGCTGCCTTCCTGAAGTCTACAATCAGTTCTTTTGTTTTGCTCACATTCAGAGAGAGGCAGTTGTCCTGGCACCATGATGTTAATTTCTCTACCTCATCCAAGTATGCGGTCTCATTATTGTTGTGAATGAGGCCCAGAACCACAGTATCATCAGCGAATTTGATAATGGATGTGGAGCTGTGCGAGGACACGCAGTCGTGTGTGTAGAGAGAGTAGCAGGGGACTCAGGACACAGCCCTGTGGGGCTCCTACGTTCAGTGTGATGGAGCTGGAGGTGTACTGGCCTAGTTTCACCACTTGAGGTCTGCCGGTGAGGAAATCAAGGATCCAGTTGCAGAGTGAAGGATTCAGTCCGAGGTCTATGAGTTTGGAAGCTAGCTTAATGGGGACTATAGTATTAAAAGCTGAGCTATAGTCAATAAATAGCAGTCTTATATAGTTCCTGTTATTGCTGTCAATGTGTGTGAGAGAAGAGTGCAGGATGTGAGAGATGGCATCATCTGTGGATCTGTTTGGGCGATAAGCAAACTGAAGGGAGTCCAAAGTATCCGGGATGGAGGAGCAGATGACGTTTTTAACCAGTCCTCAAAGACCTTCATGACAATTGATGTGAGGCAACTGGACGATAGTCATTTAGACAAGAGGGTTTATTGTTTTTGGCACAGGGATGATGGTCGATTTTTGAATGAGGTGGGAACCACCGATGTGGCAAGAGACTCATTAAAAATGGATGTAAACAAACCAGCGAGCTGATCAGCGCAGGACCGCAGAACACGGCCAGAAATCCCATCAGGTCCAGCTGCTTTCCTTACATTCACTCGCTTTAGTGCCCTTCAACCTCGCCCTCCTTCACGGTGATCGCATGATGATCGCTGCTCTGACTGCTGCTTCCTGACGCGCGCTGATTGGCAGACTCGCACTGCTTTGATTGCTTTCAAGCGGCCGAGAAAGTGTTAAGCTCGCCAGCCAGCGACGGATCTGCTCTCACCTCTGTAGAGGATTTTTTCCAAAGTCACAGATGGTCCTTAGTCCTTGCCACATGCGCCGGGAGTCATTTAGCTGGAAATGTGACTCAATGCGTTCCCTGTGTCTGTGTTTTATGCACTTACTGCGTGTCGGAGAGCATAGCACGATGCTTTGTACTCGCCATGTTTCCCGACAGAAGGCCGGCGCTAGTAAGCAGCAGTGCGCTTGTTTATTGCTGCACGGATTGATCTGTCCACCCACGGTTTCTGATTAGAGAAAGACCGTATGGTTATTTTGTCCGTAGCTTGTTCGGCTAGCGTGTTTACAAAGCTTAGCGCTACATCCGTGAACTCGCTGACGCCCAATGAGCTTGCGCAAACATGACCCAGCTCGCCATCGAGCCGCCTGTAACGTTGTTTCTGATTGGGCGGACAACGCTGCCACCACCCTCTGCACCGGAGGTTCTTGAACGAGCCGTTGTTTATATTCGGTGTGAGGAAAATGGCGGCATGGTCCGATTTGCCGAAGCCGTAGTGAGCGAGCTTTGTAGGCATTCTTAAACTGAGTGTAGCAATGATCCAGTGTATTTGGTCCTCTGGTTGGACAGGATACGTGTTGATAAAAATTAGGCATGACTTTCCTGAGTTTGGCTTTGTTAAAGTCCCCAGCGATGATAGTAGCAGCGCCGATGTTTGTTGATGTTGCCGCTGAGCGCATCGTGAAGCTCAGACAAAGCCAAGCCAGTGTCTGCTTGTGGAGGGATGTAAACAGCAGTTATGATGATCGGCGAAAACTCCCGAGGCAGATAGGATGGGCGGCAGATAATGGATAGGTGTTCCAGATGAGGCGAGCAGGAGCGCGACAGAGTGGAGATATTCCTGGGGTCACACCATTTCTTGTTAATCATGAACAAACTCCCCGCCCTGGATTTGCCGGCCTCGGCTGTCCTGTCCATCCGTAAAACAGAGAAGTTTTCAGACGGCGTTACAGCAGCGTCCGGGACCCAGGGCGTGAGCCACGTTTCAGACAAACAAAGGATGTTACAGTCCCTAATGTCCCGCTGGAAGTTTATCCTGGCTCTAAGATCATCCATCTTATTCTCCAGAGACTGGACATTGGCGAGCAAGATGCTTTCAGGTGACCATTGTTTAAGGATAAAGTGTCGTGAAACAGGTCAGTGAAGCGGTGTCCAATGTCCAAAAGTATTACCTATGAAATCAGTGCAGAGGTAATGTGTGTAAAAAGAGAAAGCAAAAGTAGGTAAAAAGTAAATAAGAACACAATCTCTTGTCTCCCAAAGTACATTCTTTTTCCTCCAGAGGCCTGTTTTTTGCTATTCTTTCTTATCTCTTAACATTATTTAAACTGTGTAAGATTAGAGACGAGGGCTTCTTCACTCTGTTTAATGTTGTTTCACTTTTGGGAGAAAACCAAAGTGTTCTTAGTCCAGATGAGTAAGCACAGTCTTTTCAGAGTCTTTGCAAGGCCTTCTCTTGTGGGACATGCTTGCAAAAAGTCTCCAAAAGGCTTCCAGAACCAGCCTCTGTCAGCTCTCTTAATGTGGAGGAGCAGCTGCTGTTCTCTGGGCTTGTCCTGGTGACTGTCTCAAAATAGTGCTTATTGTTTTTGTCTTTGGTAGACCATAAGAGATTGGGAACAAAGACCAGTAAATTAAGAACCTTACCGTGGACTCTCTCCGTCTTCACCATAACAAACCAGTAAATCTAGGGCTTGTAGAAATGAAAATGCCTTGTACCATTTCAGACAGGTAGTCTTTAGTAGCATAACATGCAATTAACTAACCCAAATAACAATTTAAATTTTTCATCCAAGACAGGGCACGCAGACGGAGGAGGGTGGGTGTATAATATTCCTATTACATTTTAGTAACTATTATGTACATTATACTGTTGCTGAATGTGGCAGCACCAGTCGCACTGTGGCTTTAAGAGGCACTTAGCCAGGTCCCCAATAAAAGCGCTTCGCTGGGAGTGTTCTTCTGTATTTTGTAGCTGTTTAGGCCCCCGCTGCCGCGCCAGGTTACAGGCTAAATGACCCGCGCATAGTCACATACTCCATTGCCTGTGAAAAGACGCTACACTTCGTAGCAGCTCTGGCTAATTAGCTAGCCAACTGCTTTCCCTTTGTGGACTCGTTGCTGTTTCGCTGCTGTTCTTTTTGTTTTGTTAGCAGCTACTCGTTGCTATTTCGTTTTGTTTTGCTGCTGTTCTGTTTTTTGTTTTTGGTTAGCAGCTACTTGCTGCTGTTTTTTTGTTTTGTACTGTTACAAACAGCAGCTACTCGCTGTTGTTTTGTTCTGTTTGCCAGTTGGTTACTGGCAGCTGTTCGCTGCTATTTGTTTGTTCCTTGACATCACCAGTGGACTGTTTTATGATTAATGTGGACTTACCCCCCCTGACCTGTACAAGGAGTGTATATGAATTTTATTGATCGTGGTGTGAGGTGCTTGTTGTACCAATGATTTCACCATCTCTAACCATTTTATCATTTGTTTCAGTTGCTGAGGTTCCATGTGGTGGTAGTGGTGACCCTGGTGGTGGTGCTCCAGTCATATATTTTTCTTTGGTTTGCCCATTTTGTGTGTGTGTCGTGTGTCGTGTGTCGTGTTTTGGGGTGCCTAATTTTCACTGGATGTAGCCTCCCTCCTCTTCACACTTCCCCTCACTGGTAAGCCTCAGCACCCTTTGAATTCATGTAGCTCTTTTTTAAAGATAATCTGGATCCTTTTTTTTTATAATGGGTATTTTATTATTGTAATAAAATTACTAGCTTTTAATTCATAAAGGTTATTTGTCTCTTTCTGACCTCAAGACAGTAATTCATGCCAGAGATCCCATGAATCTGACTGAACTGCAGCAGTTTTGTAAAGAGGAATGGTCCAAGATTGATCCTGATCGATTTCTTGTGCCAGCTGATCTGCAACTAAAAGGAAACGTTTTTTATTCTGCAAGGGGGCAATACCAGTCAGCGCAAACTCTCATTAAATAAAGAAGCTGACTACAGCAACTGCTTCTATAATGCACACATGATTGGGGATTTAAGATGTCAGTTACAAAATCTTGTTATATGATATTTACCAGAAAGAGAAGGATTAATAATGTACAGTTAAAATTGTATGCGGTCAAAATATGGAAAGAGTGAAAGAGTTCAAGTATTTAGGATTGTGGTTTGATGAGAAATGTATATCATATTAAACAGGTTGAAACAAAATGTAAAAAGGTACTAAATCTCATGAGGTCAGTCTCTGGCTATCAATGGGGAGCTGATAAACAATCACTACTAGATATTTATAGGGCCTTAATACGATCTTAGACAGAATACAGTTTAGAGCTTTAAGACTCAGTATAGGTGCAGTGAAAACAACCCTACTAATGCACTACTGGTAGAAGCTGATGAATTACCTTTATATTTAAGACAATCTAAGCTGTCTTTAGCTTATTGGATAAAGTTACAAGGATCTGGGAGGAACAACTTGCACAAATGTTCTTGGATGGAATATTAATACTGTAGCAGAACAATATGGATTAAATAAAATTGAATATGGACCAAATACTGTATGGGGTAATGTTCCTCCATGGATATTTCCTGTACGCAATGTGGACTTGAAACTTCTAGAGAAGAAAAAAGAATGGAATGAAAGTAATATGAGTAATATAGGATATTTGGTTGAAGAGTATGTGAAGAGGAATTATTTATTATATGCTCATATTTACAGACGGATCTAAAGATCCAGGGACAGAACATGTAGGATCAGGAGTCTATATACCAGAGTTTGATGTAGGCATATGTAAAAGAATTAATGATAAATTATCTGTATATACAGCTATTATTTTAGGGCTACAATGGATAGAAGAGGTGAGACCAGAGAGAGTAGTCATTTGTGCAGATTCCTCTGCTGCCCTGTTTAGTTTGAATTCTAAAAAGACCTTAAGAGATAATTTATGGATTGAAATATTTACAATAATGCTGAGAATACAAAGAAATGGTGGGGATGTAAAATTTGTTTGGGTCCCGGCTCATGTTGGTGTAGTGGGAAATGAAAAAGCTGATGAGATTGCAAAAACAGCATTAAAATTAAAAGATGATGAAATAATGAAAGTTCCTTTGGAAAGGAGAGGCCAAATCATTAATCAGAAAAGCAGTGAGTGACGAATGGCAAAACAAGTGGGACACAGATGATAAAGGAGACACTATTACAGCATTCAGAAATATATTAAAGTGAAGGGTTTCAAAGGGAAATATAGAAGAGATGAAGTGATCTTTTCAAGATTAAGGCTGGACATACTGGGTTAAAATCAATGATGTACTTAATGAAAAATGTGTGTCTGATAAATGTGAGGAATGTAATGTCCCTGAAAATGTAGAGCATGTCATAATGAAGTGTAGTAAATTTGATTTTGAGAGGAACATCTTACGTGATAAGATATATGAATTAGGGCGGGATGGAGTTTAGAAGGGATACTGGGGATAAGTGAGGTAACAAGGAGTGCTAGCTCTCTTTAAATTCTTAAATATACAGGATTAGATCATAAAATATAGGACCCACCCACCCTTTTTATTTATATATTTTTTATCAATAGAATGTAACCTGAAGTACTAGAACATGAATTACACACTCCGGTACAGTAGGTGGCGGTATGCACTGAAAAAATTGGTTGCTAAAAGAAGAAGCAGAAGAAGAAGATGCGTGTGGAGTACATATCTGCACAAGTCAATTGAAATAATTTGCTCGTGGTCATAATATTTGTCGACTATTATCGTAATTCTGACTCTAAAGGATCGTCTCATTTATTGACAGGTCTGTAGAAGTCTCCTTGCTCTGTGCTTTTGTCTGTTTGTGAGTGTGACCACATTTTAAAAGGGTCGTGTTTTAGAGGCTTTGTTGCAGAAAAGTGTAAATGTAGTCAACGAAGTAACTGGCGGAGCTAATCCCGTCTTCCTAGCGTTACACGTCTATGGAGTAATCCATGTTCAAAATGACTACATCTGCAGAGTTTGAGCTGCTTTGAAAAACTAGCCACAACCACGAGGGCGCTTTGTTTTAGCCTCTACGAAAACAGTCCGGCCACTTTTGTAAAACAGCCTGGCCAGAGTTTGTCTGAAACTGTCCGCTTGGACTTTGTCCACGTCTCCTAATGCATTCTGACTTTACTCAACAGGTCAGAGAAAAGTAGGCTTTTTATGTTATTCAAAATGCACACACATAAGTAAAATAGAAAAAGTGTTTTTCAAGCTGCAAGACATGTTTGTGAACATTTGATCGAAGCCGTAAATCGTTAATTATGTGCTCATTTATACAAACTATGTTTGGTATGTTACAGTTAGCCTAGCCACATAGCCAGACTAATAAATCGAGCACAGAGTGATTTTATAAACCCAATTGATTGCATAGTTAGTATGCTGGAGTTAGTTTGCAAATTAACCAGAAATAAAGCAGTGTAAAACATAATTCTTTTGTGGTCTCTGTTTAATTTCACCTTCTTTTTGATGCATTTTAAATCACAGGTCAGGTCACTTTATTCAAATACAATGAAATTAAAGTTTAAACATGCAGTTTTATAATATAAATCTTTCAGTGGAGTATTTACACAAAATGTGCTCTACTTGTTTCAAACACTACTCTGTATTCACCAGAAGGGCTTGTAGAAATCTGGGCAAATGAACCAAGCAAAACCCCGCTCTTTTTTCTTGTACGTTTTTTGCAACAAACACAAAGTTATTTTTTTTATCTAATATCTTTATAGGCCCTGAGAATCACCCTAGCATCCCCAGCTTTACGGCTGTGGCTGCTGTGGCTCGTCTCCCAGAGTACATTCTTTTCCTCCAGAGGCCTGTTTCTTGCCAGTCTTTTCTAACATTATTTAAACAGTGTTAGAACGTCTAAAGTAGTGCTTATTGTTTTGTCTTCTGTATTTAAGATGTCCCTTTGGTCATACACCATAAGAAATTGGGAACAAAGACCAGTAAATTAAGAACCTTACCGTGGGACTCATCTACGTCTTCACCATAACAAACCCAAATTAAAAATTAAAAATTTTATTGATGAAGGTTGTGTTTTTTTAAATTTATTTTTTCATTCAAGATAAGGAGGGTGGGGTATATTATTCCTATTACATTTTAGTAACTATTATGTACATTATACTGTTGCTAAATAATGTATTGTTCTTTTCACATGGCTGTGAGGGTTCTGCAAGGTTAAAGCAAAGAAATCTGGAGAGAAGTTTTTAAAGGTGACTGTGTTCTTTTCTTGTCCCAGGGCCTTTTTTTAAAATCAGAAGCTCATTAAATAAAGAAGCTGACTACAGCAACTGCTTCTATAATGCACACGTGCAACCAGTGTGGGAACAAGTTTACCACAGAGTCTAAAGACAGCATCCACACTGGAGAGAAGCCTTACACCTGTGACCTGTGTGGGAAGACATTTTCAGAGGCAGGTAGTTTAAAAAAACACCAGCGCATCCACACTGGAGAGAAGCCATACACCTGTGACCTGTGTGGGAAGACATTTTCAGAGGCAGGTAGTTTAAAAAAACACCAGCGCATCCACACTGGAGAGAAGCCATACACCTGTGACCTGTGTGGGAAGACATTTTCAGAGGCAGGTAGTTTAAAAAAACACCAGCTCATCCACACTGGAGAGAAGCCATACAGCTGTGACCTGTGTGGGAAGACATTTTCAGAGGCAGGTCATTTAAAACGACACCAGCTCATCCACACTGGAGAGAAGCCTTACCGCTGTGACCTGTGTGGGAATACATTTTCACAGGCAGGTCATTTAAAAAGCGCATCCACACTGGAGAGAAGCCCTACAGTTGTGACCTGTGTGGGAAGACATTTTCACATGCAGGTAGTTTAAAACAACACCAGCTCATCCACACTGGACACAGATCGTACTATTGTGACCATTGTGGAAAGACATTTAGAAGTTCAAGTTCTTTTAGGAGACATTACCTTCAACACACTCGAGAGTTGGTGATACCATGTGAGCTGTGTGGAGAGATATTTTACTCTAAACAGACTTCTTCTCGACACCTAAAGCAACACGCTGAAGTGGAAATGAAGAGATGTGGACCACAATGAGACTCTGCATCCTGAAGTTTTTATAGGTGTACATTATGCCCGCCTTTCAGCTCCAGGGTCTTGGATGGACGTGTATTGAGCTGACGTGTCAGTCATAGATGTGTATAGGTTTACGTGTATATGGCACTAAGTGTACAGGACAGCATGTCCTCAACAATAATTAGATGTAGTGCATGTGATGTCTTTGTCTAGTTTGGATTAGCATGGTGCCAATAGGAGATACAGCTAAAGACATTAAGTCATAAGTGTTTGTGGATAAGCATATGAACTGGAGCTGGAGTGAGAGCATATAATATACAATTAATATGAAACAAACTCTATAAAAAATTGTTCACTAGCCAAAACATGATGGACATGTTTTACCCGCTCCTGAAGAACTGGGATGGACAGCGCTGTATAAACTGCAGGATCTGTGTGAGAACAGCTCTCAGCATTTCAAATCTGCTCGTACAGAGTAATGAACAACAAAAAGCTGTACTGATACAACAATACAGTCGGTCCACGGTTCAATACGTACCTTGGTTTCACACCAACACAATGCATGTGTCTGTTTATTTACAAGATTCTTAAGCCTTATATAATGTTTTATAATTACATTTGATTGTACCCAATTGTTTAAGTCGCACATTTAACAGTGAAATAAAGGTTGCCAGGTCACAGTCGGCAGCTGAGGATAAGAGCTGATGAAATGTGGAAACAGGAAGTGGAATGTGTGAATATTTGTGTCAAGTTTTAGTTCTACACAGATGTATAATAGCTTCAGGTTTAAATGTAAAGAGATTTTTGACAGTTCCTGTCGTCTACAATAAATATGTCCATATGTTCTATTCTTCACTAAAGAGAACGAGCAGCCACATATTTTTCACTAAAAAGGGAATGTAGGAATTTTTTGAGTAAAATTACAATCAAATGTGTTTCTTTAAAAAAAGTCAGTCCTATTGTTAAATGTTTTTACTTGGTTTCGTTTTGAAGAAGCTGTTGCTTCGGAAATCTGAGCTCCTTTAGCTGAAAAAGATCCTGCTAAATATCGGGTCAGAAAACAAGATGAGTAATACATTTACATTTAGTCATTTAGCAGAAACTTTTATCCAAAGTGACTTACAAGTGAGGAAAACGATGGAAGCAATTTTAACAACACAAGGTAGAAAAAAGCATAATTGCACCAAAAACTAGTCTGTTACAACCCAGCACAGTGTTCACAGCTAAAGATAGGAAAGATTTTTTTTTTTTAAGAGAAGGAATCGATAGACAGGAAGTAGAATTCAGTGTTTGTCAGTCAGATTTTGATGGAAGAAATGTGTTTTCAGGTGTTTTTTAAAGATGGCTACAGAATCTGCTGATCTTGTAGCAGCAGTAGATCATTGCACCAAAGTGAAAGACTTGTAAACGATGTAGCATTTGGATGCATTTTAATAAAAAACATAAAGGCAGAATGTAGAATTTATAAAGTAAAAATAACTAGCTTTTTTTTTTTTTTCGGTATATATTTTAAGTGTGGTTTGCTTAGTATGGTTTTATTTTGATAGTTTATATAAAATGTTCAATACACATGTTTAGACTTAGTAGTGTCTGGTAGTTTCACTTTTTTTTATTCATAATGTAAATTTTAAGGTGTAAATAAACATTGATATGAATGCACAAATCTCATGTAAATTATTCAATCACATTAATATTTGTCTGAATTAAAAAAGCCAGAAGTGGTTCTAAATGAAGAGCCGTTTGGAGCCGAAAGAGAGCAATCTGGTTCCATAAAAAAAGACCGGAATTTCCATCTCTCAATCTTTGACCATTTTCAGTCTGTGTCTGAATATGAGCCTGCTGACACAATAAATTAGTTATTTTGTTGAATGTTCAATGACAGACTGGAATGAATGTTTGCTTTTATCTACTTTCATGTTATTTAAAAGATTATTTAAAAATAAAAACACTTTCTACAAGTTATTAACTCGGTGCACTTATGAAGTGTATAAATCATGTCAGATTTAAAAGCTTGAAATACAGTTTAAATATGCCATCAGACCTAGAAGCACATTAATAAAGAGAGATTTGATTGAGTTTAAGTTTTTTTAAAAGAAGCTGAAGTTGTAGATGGACCAGGAGGCTGGGCTGTGTCAGCTGTGCAGGAGCAGAGAGGACCGACAGAACAGCAGACCGATAACTGAACTGGACTGGACTGGGCCGACAGAGCAGCAGCAGCAGACAGGTAACTGTAGAGGGGCTCTGCAAAGACAGAACAAAGTAAAAACTGATGTTTAAAAAAAGTCTTGTTACTGTTAATCACAGAAACAAATGTTTTATTCTCCAGCTCACTGTGTGTTACTGTGTGTAAGGACTGTTTTTATAAAATAGTGGACTTTGATTTGAACTTACATTTGCCTAAATACTTTAGTAAATGTGAACTGTACTGGGTTAGAGGTAATGCATGCTCCTGCTGCTCCTGACACTTCTGTTTGCTCATGCCAGCTTTACTTTTCTTTTTAGTCATTTCCACCTTTAGCCAATGATTTTATGATCAACTTTTTACTTTCTTTTAACTGGATTTATATGTTTTTACTTCTTTTAACTTTTTCAACAACACGTTGGACCTGCTGAGCGACTGGAGCCTTGGAATCTATTTCAACATGTCTGGGGTAAAAACAACTACTACAAACTCTTTTGACAAAATTGTTTGAACATGATGCCACCTGCATAAACTTGGTGCCCAGCCAAAGCAGCACTGGATCAGAAAAAAATAATGCTGGCATCACAGAAGCATATGTAACATCAGCAAACATCCAGCTAAAAACAGATTCCAACCACTGACTGAGCTAAAGGTGAATGAACCAGAAAACTCTGCTGTGACAGAAAAACATGGAGTAAATGTTACCTATTCTCTGGAAAACAGGAGACATGAATCTGTGGAAAAGCACCAGGCAAACAGAGACAGAGAATCTATGTCAAAAGTGAAGGACAGAGATATCCTGCTGCTTGGAGACGGTGCTGTCAGAGACAAACAGTAGATTTGTTACATGCATCTGTCCAAGTGCTACAGTCACTGATATAACAGCACTCCTCCCCCAGGTAATATCCAAACACACAGGATTAACTCCAGGACATATGCAATATCCATCCATCCATCCATCTCTCCTGCTGCCATAGACCACTGGACTACTGTATTCATTCATCACATTGTGTTTTTGTTTTGAATAAACAGAAACCCACCAAACGCTTCTCAGTCTGGACATTGGTTCTGTTTAGCGTGTTATACCATAATCCCCCCCACCCTTAAGCGACTAAAATGGTAGGACATCCAGTCTGGTTTTCCAGCCTTGACCCTTACGCACAGAGATTGTTCCAGATTCTCTGAATCTTTGGATGATATTATGCACTGTAGATGATGATAGCTGCAAACTCTTTGAAATTTTCTCTGAGAAACTCCTTTTTGATATTGCTCCACTATATTTTGCCACAGCATTGGTGATCTTTTGCCCATTTTGACTTCTGAGAGACACTCTGAGAGGCTCTTTTTATTCCCAAGCATGTTGCCAATTGACCTAATAAGTTACAAATGTGTCCTCCAGCTGTTCTTTATATGTACATTAAACTTTTCCGGCCTCTTATTGTTACCTGTTAGTGTTTTATAATAAGAAGCACTCTTATAACTTTTCTGTTTGTTATTTGCACACTTTGCATGCTACACTGCACCCTAGATTAGGACACTAAATACCTCATCTGTTGAAACCAGTCAGAACCAGTTGGTCACCCCTGGCTGGACACTTAGTGGAAAAGTACTGATACTGGGACAGGAAGTGCCCCCTCCTGTGTGAGGTGGGGCCAAAGGTTATGACCTTTAGGGTATTGAGTTGAGCAGACGCACAACACGTGGGCTGACCTCATGTTAGCTGCGGCTTGTCTAACAGCGCTGGACTTGTGCCTTTTTCTGAGTGGAATTAAACAGACAAACTTTACATTGGTTTTATAGTTTTTATTCTCTTAGTCTTAGCTCCAGCACTCGGCCCAAAAGAACCGCGAGATATTGTTTTTAGCTCTCATGAAATCCAAAATAAGGCAATATTTGGCATTACATTTCAAAATGTTTGAGAGATAACATTTGATATGTTATCTATATTCTATTGTGAATAAATATAAGTTTATGAGATTTGTAAATTATTGCATTCCTTATTTATTCACAATTTGTACAGAGTCCAAAATCTTTGGGAATCGGGTTTTTAGATTTAGATTAGAACATGTTTTATATTTTAGATTCCTCAAAGTAACAGTCTTTGCTTTGTCGACAGAGCTGCAAACCCTTGGGCCTCTCTCAGTGAGCTTCAGGATGGAGTCACTTAAAATGGTGTTTCCAGGTTAAAAGTGGAAACACAATGTTGTGTTTGTGTCTTATTTAAAAGTAAAAACATGGAGGATTAGGGAACATAGATTTAAGCCTAAAATAAATGCTAGCCTTTATAAAAACACATCATTAGACTTTATAAGAAATGCACGCTGGGCGAGAGACAAAAAGTGTTGGAGGAAGAGAGTGGGACGAGCACGTCAGGACCAGAGTTTCAATTGTTGTTTGGTGATTTTACTCATAAATATGTCCTGGATTGGAACGGTTTAACATCAAAAAGGCTTTTGAACAAACTTAATGACATTGTTGTTGATGGTTTTGTCTTGTATAAATATTTAAATGACGATGAATGTCCAGCACTGATAAAGCTCCTGGATTGTAAAGACTCTGATGAAAGTCTTGGAGATATAAGAGGCTTATATCAGTGACCAGACTCCCGCTCAGAGCCACTGTTTCATGGAGTTGTTATGTAAGCACCAAAACTGTTCTGAGGACGAGA
>JALDQB020000073.1:125000-223132 GCA_024416835.2 Perccottus glenii
TTACCACAATGTACTTCCTACTGGACAGATACATCTAAATATGACTTTTCCCCAAAAGAGAAAACTAATGCAGTGTTTTGGTGTGAGTCTGGATCAGGAGAACTGAGCAATGCCCTCAACATGACTTTTTCATTTCATTTTTCATAGAATAGATGAATACAGCCATCCTCTTCTTTTTATTGCTGTGATAATGTAATAGTCCAAGTGTGACTTTTCACAGGTGATGTTGTCCTTGTGAGTCCTGTTCATCCTGTGACTGAGGGACCATCTGTTTCTCTCGGCTCTAAACTCAACACATCTACTGCTCTTTCTTCTGTCCTTTTCTATAAAAATGGAAAACTAATCCAAAATGGAACCCAAAGTGAGTTCAACATCTCTGCAGTGTCCAAGTCTGACGAGGGTTTTTATAAATGTGAGGGACAAGAAAAGGCCCAAGACCTCCACACATTTGGACTTCTCCAGAGAGTTGGATCTCACTCAAATGTGAGAATTATCTTTTTAATTCAAAATAGAAACACAAAGTTGGAGGTTTGAAGGTGTATTTATAAAGCACTGCTACAATGTGAGTTGTAAATATTAACATGAGATAAATTCTTGCAGCAAAGGAACATAGCTCTTCATTTCCTGTCATGTTGATCATTGGACTTATCTGTGCAATAGTTGGATTAATTCAGCTGCTTCTGTGACGCTGCACAAAGTCAAAAGATAAGACTATATCAGACACAAACACTGTATTTGTTTCTGATACAAATGTATTTAATATTATAATTCACTATTGATTTGTCTTTGTTTGTTACAGTTTTGTACTTAAGGTCTGTGAGAACCAATCAGAGCTCTGCTGAAGATCACATGACCAGCAACAATTACACCTCTCGTCCTATTGGTCAGTCTCAGCTTCTTCTAACTTGACGACTTCCTCTAAGGCAAGAAGAAGGAGTTTTATTTTGAAGAAAACCAAACTGTCTGTAATCAAAAGTCCAAATCCAGAAAAAGTTCACACAAAGTCTGTTCACAATGAAAGTGTCACTATGGCTTCTTTTTCTTTGGCACTAAAGCAGTAAAAAACACTGTCCACTGTGAATGAAATGAAATGTTTCTTTTACAGATGCCACAGATTCTGTGCTGGAGCTCAAAAACATCAAAAGGTGAGTCTCTTGTTTCTTTCATTTGATACATTGACAGGTCACTTCTTTTTTGACTCCAACTCAGAGAGAAGGATGTGTGAACAGGAACAGAGCTGTGTTTACTCCAGTGTGAGGCCACATTCAGCAGCAGCTACAGTCCAGTCACTTTAAACTAGAACCATCAGGTCCAACACAACAACACTGACTTTGACTTTCACTTTTTCTTTTAGATGAAAGTTATATTGGAGGTTTGTGTCCAGCAGAGGGCACTGTGTCCATGAGTTAGACATGTTTCTACCAATCTCATGTCGAAGAAGCTTTAAAAGGATTTTGAGAAGATATATTTTTGGGCCTTTGTACCTGTCTCTCACACACACACTTAAATATTATACATTCATATTTACTCCACAAATATTATTAACTCTATGTATTTCTGTTTATCTTCTAATGTCTTTTGTGCTTTAGTATTTGTTTGGACTCAGGTCTATAACTTGAGTCTAACTGTTGGTCTTGAAGCTAATCCATTGTGTATAAAAGTCTGTACATTGCACTGTGTTATTTTCTTTGTGATTTTTGCTGATCATGTCAAATTAGTGTCAGACAATGACTTAAATCCACAAACTAAAGCCTCTGTTTGTGTCAAATCTAATGTTTGTGCTTGTTCTGCTGCGTTGGTCTGACACATGAAGCCGTCTGAGTCGAGCTGTGAACAGAGCAGTGTAAAAAACAAGATTAAATACAAATATGATTTATATTTCTTCTTTAGGAGATATTTAAACTTGTTGAATTTCATTAAATCCAAGTTACATAATGATTTCGAAGTTTTATTATTGTCCAAATTCCAAATCCTTGAAGATCTTTGGCCTTGTTTTTCTCCCTCACATTTATAAAAACCCTTGTCAGACTTGGACACAGTCTAGAGTTCTGTGGAAGAGTCCAAGACACACTTGTGCCTCTTTTAACTTTGTTGTACAATGATATTATCTCAAATCAGTCAAAGCCAATAACAATGTGATCTGCTCTAATTTCTCTTGTTCCAAAGCCAGGCAAGGATCACGTTTAGCCTCGAATAATATGAGAAGACTATTTCATCAAATGTCAAAGGATTCATCTTTTCAGGGTCCAGCAGTAGCTGTGTCGCTGGAAAAGCTTTGGATCGAGTGGCCCTTCTTATTTTATGTTCTCTCTAAATTTGGAACCAATTACATGAAATGGACCAAGACTCTGTCCCATGAACCACTTGCACGAGTTAAAACTAACCGTATAATATCACATCCTTTTCAAGCCTTTAGGTCCACACGGCTTCCACCAGCTTTATTTCTCCGAGCACTGGAGCCGTTAGCCTGTGCTATTGGGGCAGATCCAGGTGGACAGGGGATTAACATGAGAGGACACCATTTTGTGTCCTCACACACTGTACAAACTGTGAATAAAAAATCTCATAAACTTATATTTTATTCACAACAGAATAAATAATAAAATACATGTTCAACAATAAACTAAAATCATCGCTGCACAAGTCTCTCTAAGTCTGCTTTAGACATGATCCCTTTGACTTTGGGAATGTTTTGAAGGTGATAAAATGCTGATGATGTAATAAATTCAAGTCTGAGTCCAGGATGAGTCCTAGATTCCTAAACACTTGTGATCACCTGCTCATCTCCAAAATGTTTTTCCAGGAGTCGTGCCTCTTTTAATTCAATAGTGTGTTCAAACGCTCTGATGAAGGCTTTTAAGGTCAGGGGTCACCTTTAAAAACAGGAACATCTTTTCTAGGTAACTGTGACTGCTGCTGTTGTTTTACAAGCCTCTCTGTTTCTACCTTTGTTTTAGTCACAACTTGTAAAATGCTCTTGTCACATTGTTCATATGTCGTCTGTGGGGCTTGTGTTTGAGGATCCTTATTATTTGTTCTCCAACTTTGTGTCAAAGATGTGTCTCACAGTGCATTCATCAGTTCATTCTTTTACCTTCGTGGATCAAAGGCATTCCAGCGTAATCCAGACATTACAATCCTCAGCAACAGGTCGAAACTCTGTGTGCTCCCAAATGTGGTGTAGGTCAACACTGAAAACATGACCACATCGAACACTTCAACACTGCCTTAAAAGTGCTCTTTCAAACATCATTAGTGAGACACAAACAGGTTTTATTCAAATTCTATCAATATTTATTAAAAATGAACTAAATATTAGTGGAATTAACATCTTCCAAAGAGAAATAAAACTCACACAATTGGCAGATGACACAGTTCTATTTTTAAAAGATAAACTTCAGGGAAAGCCATAAAACAAATCAAGAACTTCAGCTGCATCTGGTTTTATATTAAACACATCCAAATGTGAGATTCTGACTTTATATGATTGAGCTGAGAGTTCAATTTGTTGTATTTTAGTGAAAAAAGAGGTTAAATATTTAGGAATACATATCACAAAAGATGGAGCAGAAAGAGAAAAGGTGAATTTTGTCCCTAAGTTAAAAAAACTAAACAATATTAAATGTATGTCTACAAAGAGACAGGTCCATTTGGGAAGAAGTCTATTGACAAAAGCAGAAGGCGTGTCCAGATTTGTTTACCCTGCCTTGTCACTAGAGGTCAGTGAAGACACATGCAAAGAAATCAATCAACTATTGATAGACTTCAGATGAAAAATCAATATTAACCAGTTCCAAGGATGTGGAGGTGTTGAACTTTTGGATTTGATAGATTTAAATGATATCTTTAAAATCAAATGGATTGAACAAAGCCTGAGGAACCCAGACTCACTCTGGCACTTCATCCTTTGAACATATTCCAAGAGGTTGGTGGTCTACAGTTTCTATTCCAAAGTCAATCCAGTGTTGAACATGAGCTCTAAAACGATCATCTTTCTACAGCAGGCTCTACTAGCATGGAAACTGTGTCAGAGCCACAGCTTCTCCTGCACAACACTCTTCTATGGAACAAGGAAGACATTACAAAACCAAAGAAGTCATTAGAATCAACAAAATGTGGGTTTATCGATGACCCCACTGTTTGAAAGGTGCACATAAAAAACATTTTAAAACAATCTTTGCTTACTTTAGATCTGTACATTGTTATAACGAGCCTTGAAGGACAGTGTTAATGCAATGGTAATAAAACAGAGAAAATGTACTATTTTAGTTTATTTATAAGATGATTGGTAAATGGCATGCACAGTTTTCTATCTATGGATTATGGTCAATGGCATGCATTTATATAGCACTTTTTTGCACCCTTCTCGGGCACCCAAAGCACTTTACATCATGCTTCCACTCACCCCATTCACACACATTCACACCTGGGGCAGACAGAGATGGGGGCTGCCATACAGACGGCGCTCAACCTTCTCCTACCACCACCAAACACACCTCTACAGTCACACACATTCATACACCAGTGGACACTGGAGGCAAGGTGGGTTAAGTGTCTTGCCCAAGGACACAACGACAGTATGAACTGTGGGGAGAGCGGGAATCGAACCTACTACCTTCCAGTTGAAGGACGGCCGCTCTACCACTGAGCTACTGCCGCCCCGTAAGTAAATGTAACAGAGTAAATATATTTAGTTACTACTCACCACACACAGAGCCTGACCCCCACAAAGACATTACAGTGCTCAAATATAATGTGTTTTTTTGTATGAAGCCTGAGCTTATCTGGGCTCTGGAAACAAAAGCTCGTCTGAGGTGGGGAGTGGGTCTGGGGGGGGTCTCTTTCAGCGCCCCCAGATTGCCCTGTGTTTTCTTAATTGACAGACCTGGCCACATTTGATGGAAATGACGTGCAGCTGCAGGGCGCCCCGGGCCGAGCAGGTAGACCACCTATCAGCAGGAAAAATGTCCTCAGTCCACTTCATAAAGCAGTCTGGTGGAGGTCTCCGGCCGCGTCATCGGGCCGCTCAGGTGAGTTCATGTGGAGGTAGCTTACACCTGTGTGGGAACCCTGACTTACTCACAGTGGGGGGTCAGTCACAGTTGAGACTGGACCATAAGCCCTTTTAAGGAGAGTGGATACATAAACAATACTTCAAAATCAAGGGTGGAGCACACTTTAGGGCTTTTAAATCTTAGGCTCATGTTCAGGGTATGTTGTCCCGGGCCTTGGCCTATGGTAAATGGTAAATGGTAAATGGTAAATGGTGTGCATTCTCGGGCTCTCAAATGATGCTTCCATTCACACACACTCACAGCTTTGCACTCAGAAGCTTTGAGAGTCTGACAGTGTGAAAACCATTTAGAACATTTACATTGAACAACTTTAAATGCTTTCCATGATCGAGGTCAAAAGTTTGAGTAAATAAGTCACAATTTTAGGCACATCAACAAGTGATTATGTTATACTAAACTGTTTTTTATGGAGAAAATAAAAACCTCTGAAGTTCAAGGCTGAGTGCTGTTCAGTGCTGTTACACTAACTTTTGTATTTTGGTAGCTCAGTGCTAATACAGCAGTGTTTAGCTTTCTGAGCTAACATAGTTTCTTTATAATGTATATTAACAGAGGTGTCAAACTCAATGTGGTGAGGGAAGGAGCCACGATAGTAAATAATAATCCTTCCAGAGACGTTTTTATATATCTTAATTTGGGTCTTTATTGCATTAGTTTATATTTAACTTTCCTGGTTTTAGTTGGATTTGAACAAGTTTTAAATGGATTTGAACAGGCTTTAGATGGATTTAAACAGGTTTTAAATGGATTTGAACAGGTTTTAGATGGATTTGAACAGGTTTTAAATGGATTTGAACAGGTTTGAGATGGATTTGAACAGGTTTTAAATAGATTTGAACAGGTTTAAGATGGATTTGAACAAGTTTTAAATGGATTTGAACAGGTTTTAGATGGATTTAAACAGGTTTTAAATGGATTTGAACAGGTTTTAGATGGATTTGAACAGGTTTTAAATGGATTTGAACAGGTTTGAGATGGATTTGAACAGGTTTTAGGTGGATTTGAACAACCTTTAGATGGACTTGAAAAGGTTTTTTAAAAACTTTTTATTTGCTAATGCATAACTTGCCTCTCTTTTTTCGCCGATATAAAATGACATAATGTAAAATAACAGTTGTTTTTGTTTTTGTGGTCGTAGTAACATCTTAGGGGTTCTTAGGGGTAGCCTATAATCTTAACCCAGCCCCTTACCCCCCCATTTGGAAGGGGTGGGGCTAAGGGGAAGGGGTAGGGAATTGGGATTGGGCCTTAACATAAAATACATATACCTGGACTTTACTAAACCATAAAGATGTGCTGTGGATCTGGTCCGAAGCAGAAGATACGTTGATTAATACGTTCGGTTGTGGGCCCATAAATATTGCCATATCAAGTGTGAGTATGAGTCCCTGATACCGAGTACAACTGAGAGTTCTTGATATTTCCAAACCAGAAAATGAGTGGAAGAATACTCTCATTATTAAATTATTTGTTGACGGTGATACGTATAAAAATAACATGAGAATAATTATTAAAACTAAGACCTGTGTGAAACTCCTGAATGATTATAGCAGCATGTTCCTGCCCAGAGCTCGATGGGTTAAATGGAGACAGTGGACAGTGAGTGGCATTATTATTAGTGTCCTGTGCCTTCAGGGTTCAGTCTGGAGAAAGCATGCCCTCGTCTGGTCATTTACAGAATTACACCTTGTGTTTTCTCACTTACTAAATATGACCTGCTTAATCACATAATCTCAAACAGTTTTGTGCAATGCAACAACTCAATAAGCAGCACAAACAAATGGTAATATACTGTAAGATTGTGTTAAGAAAAGGACAATTTGTAATAATTAATAAAGGGAAACAAATAAATATTGATTTTCTTTAAAAAGTCAAAATGTTTAGACAAGCTAATGTATGTATTTAGCACATTTAAAAAAAAATGATTGAAAATGCACTAAAGTATTTTAAAATAAATCAATAAATATAAAAGCAACACGATTTAAAAGTATTGGTTTGTAGCAGTTTATCTTATTTTTAAATAACTTACTAAAATATATAATGAATTTAAATCAACATTACTCAGAAATCTGTACTTGGTTACTGCTAAAATTATCTTTTTAATTTCTTTCATTTACATTTAATATATTCTATGATTTCGATTTTAAATTGTAGATGTAAAATGTGCTGTCACTTGTAATCTAAACTTTTAAGTAACTTTTTACAGAGTAAATCAATAATAATAATAAAGGAATAAAAAGATTTTCAAAGTTCTCAGATTTTTCCTTTTATTCCTAAAATCCAGCTGTTAGCTCTATTTTATTACAGAGCATTAATCCCTCAATGAAAGATTTTTCTTTTTGTGACACTTCTACATTTTCCTTTAACTCAGAAAACATATGGCGCTGGTGACGAGGATCTGTTGTGTTTTGCCCTCGGACTAATCGGCCACTGAATTGTAAAGTAAATGTGTTGAACTTGTGTCCTCCAGCCGGCAGAGGTCAGAGTTCAGCCCTGAGTCATAATCACAGATCACATCTGGTTTAGAGGACGCTGAAAGACGCCTCATCTTTTATGTCCGGCTGCAGACAGAGATCCGGCTGAAATGAGGAAAAGGATGCTTATTGTTTGCAGGATTTGAAAGTTTCTTGATCTTATCTATGTGTCTATTATATATACTTTCATTTATTTGGACTTTGTAGGAAAGCAATACTACAGTATTTTGTACTTTGAAATTCTTCTAATGCCTTTTGAGTTTTCCATAAAGTTTTATTTTCATAGCTCAATATTACAACATCAGTTTCATCAAAAGGCTTTACAGAAATAAATAAATAAACAAACAGACTGTACAAGACAACACACTCGATGTCATCTTCTTCCACTAAAAAGCCCCTGAGTTAAGTTTTAATAATATAGATTAACATTTCCAAACATTCCTGGTTCCACAATATCCTCTGAAAGTAAATGTTTTATTGCTCTGCTATTAACCATCCCTGTATTAATGTCTTTAATGATGTTCCCAGAACTGTATTCAACCCTTTTTGTGTTTTAATGCTTCCCATCGTTTTATTCACCATTATTCATTTGTATAATTTTAAATAAAATTCCAAAAAGACATGTGTTTCTCTGTTTATATTAAGTCATATTCGAAAACGAGAAGAATTCTCTTCCTTTTAGATTTATGAGACTGAACAGTTCCCTTGGGCCTGTAAAACCGAGGTGGTGCCCCATTTATTAATATTAATCTGATATATTTATATTTATGCAAAGTGCTACACCTGTTTCCATCTGAGCTCAACACTGGCCTCCAGGTAGATTATAAAACAGACAGTTTGTGCACAGTGCACTTCTTTAATGAAGAGAGGATGTTCCATCCAGTAGTATTCTCTGGATGTATTACAGGATTATGTATTACAGTATTACAGACGAACATATCATAGTCAACGTAATGTGAGAACGTAAAAGAGTTAATTATGGATGTTTTTTTTGGAGACTGGGTTGTCTTTGGACAGGATATAGCCATGACGTCAAAGCCATTAAAGCCTTTTATCAGAGTGACCTCTGTGACCTCTGTGTGACCCTGGGTCTGTGTGCCTCCAGATTTGGTCATGACTTCCTGTTCTCTGCTCAAACACAGAATTTGACCTATATTTGAACTTCCTGTTTCTAGACCTGTTCAGATTTAAACTCTTGGTTCTCGTTGAACTAAACACATTTTGTTCTTTTACACTTTTAAAACTGTTCACTTTTAACATTCACAAGTATTTTATTTCTCATTTTTAATTCTTTTTAAGTGTTTTTTTTTTTTAACAGTGTCCTTGTGGATTTGTGTCTTCCTTGGTCCTTGAAGTTGCACTTATCTTCTGCGTTCACTGCACCAGGTTTGGATTTGTTTGGTTTGATCCAAACTTACTCAACTCTGAGTTTGTTCAACTCTCTTCGTGCAACAGCCTCAGGATCCTTCCTTCAGAGGCAGCTCCAGAGTCAGGTCTGAAGTCAAAGCTAGAGTCCAACTCCACATGAGCGTCTTTTCAAAGTGTTTATTGTCATGTGTACAGACAGAAAGCATGTTTCCCTGTACAATGAAATTCTTACTTTGCCGTCCACAGTAAAATGTCACACAAGTAAGTAAAAATAAAAAATAAGACAAATATACAAGTAATAATAATGCAAGTATACAAAAAATACAAATATACAAAAAAATACAAGAGGGCAAAAGGAGTAAAGTAGTAAAGTGAGGTAGTGCAGTTGTGATGGTGTAAAGTGACGGTGTAAAGTAAAGTGACGGTGTAAAGTAAAGTGAGGTAGTGCAGTAGGTAAACAATTGTTCATGTAATGTTGTGATTGTGATTGTAGACTCCTATCTGCTGTTTAGGAGTCTTATGGCAGAGGGAAAGAATGAGTTCTTCATTCTGGAAGTCCTGCATTTCACACTTCTGAACCTCCGTCCTGAGGGTAGAAGTGTGAACAGACCATGTTGGGGGTGGGAGGGGTCTTTGAGGATGGAAGCAGCTCTTCTGTGGACTCTGCGGTGGTAGATGCTCTGCAGAGAGGGCAGTGGAGTCCTGGTGATCTTCTGCGCAGTCTTCACCACTCTCTGCAGGTGTTTGCGGTCCATGGCAGAAGTGCTGCCGTACCACACAGTGATGCAGCTGGTCAGGACACTCTCAATGGTGCAGCTGTAGAAGTTGCTGAGGATCTTGGGCGACATGCCAAACTTCCTCAGCCTCCTCAGAAAATACAGCCGCTGTTGAGCCTTCTTGACCAGCTGCGTGATGTGAGGTGTCCAAGTGAGGTCCTCATTGATGTGGACACCCAAGTGTTTTGGAACAGGGTTCAAGTGGCCGAGCTGCAGCTTTATTTTTCAATCCAAATAAAATGACACTTTTAATGGAAATGTTTTCTTTCTTTAAGTTGTGTTTATTCTAAGCAGTTGTGAACAGTTGAATTAGTGACATAAACATCTGTCTTTTCTGATCAATGCAGTGTGTTGTGTTTAAGTGATTTAGAAAAGCTCAGATCATATTTGACACATTTATTTACAGCTCAACTTAATATAGTCTCAGTAAATGGTGACGACAACTGAGTTAAAACCTCAGCAACACCAACTGAAAACTCAACTGTGTCATTTATGACACAAACAATATGACAATAGAATATTTCCATTGATAGAACAAACATACACTTGGATTTAAACTGAAAACCTCCGTCTCTAAGCACTTCCTCTCGTATTGGACTTATTTTCCAAAGACTCGTGGTGCATTGTGGGAAGGTAATGAGTTCAGCTGAAGTGCTTTTCTACATTTTGGGGACAATATAGTGGTTTTGTAAGACATGTCCATAAATCCCTATAATAACAGGTTCCACATGAACAGCAGCAGGAATGAGGCCGTTACTGTGGAGTGTTTTCTCATTTCACTTTATTGTCATTTCTCACAGGATTTCAACCCAAATCACATTTATCTCTGTCATATTTCAAATCCACCTTTATATTAATGAAGTGTACAGAAGCACTTGTCGAGACAAATGCTGTGATTGATCCTTCTCTACAAACACAATGAGACCAACATGAGATTGATGTCATCAGTTTGTTTCTGTGTGGGATCTGTCTCTGTCAAAGAAACTGGAAAAGAACTGTTCCTCTGTTTTATCCAATCAGACCAGCTCAAAGTAAAAATACAAAGTCCATCTCTGATCATTGAAGTGTGTTTGGAGTCTTTTCTAATCTTTTCTAACATGTGTGAGTGTGTGAGGTCAGGTAGACTGGACTATCTGATCAGCAGTGAGGATGTTTCTCTACAAGAGGACACTCTCAGTCCCTCAGAGTTAACAACGACACTGAGGAGTCATCAGAACAGAGGCTAAACCCAGGAAACAGAGACTGAGTGAATGTGGTGTTGAAGGTGTAGAGGTGGGTCAGTTGGTCAGAGGAGACTGTGTAGAAGGACAGAGAGCCAGCAGGACAGTCCACATACACTGCTACTGTCCCAGAAGAGGACGAGGAGTGAGGGAGGGCGGTTTTGTTTTTATTATGACGAACAGAGTAACCATATTTACAGCAGGACAGACTCCAGGACTGATCGTTGTTTCCAAACCCACAGTCATGACTGTCTCCTTTCCTTCTGATTCCTATGTAAGACACTGATATATAAACCCTTCCGCTCCACTGGACCTCCCAGTAACAGCGACCAGTCAGACCAGTCGAACACAGCAGCTGAGACCAGTTCTCAAATCTGTCCTGATGATCTGGATATGGCTGCTCCTCTTTTTCACATGTCACCTTCTTGTTGTTGTCAGACAGTTTGAGGCGTCTGTGAGCGGTGTTTGGATCCAGTGTGAGTTCACAGAAATCTGATGGAGACAAGACACAATACAGCTGCAGTTAGTCCTCTGTCCTCTCTGAACACATGAGATTAACACAAATGTACAAGATTCACAACACAACTACAAGATTCTGTTTGATGGAAAAGTCATATTAAAAGAAACACTTGTGTTTGGAGGAGCTTTAAACTCTTCTTCTACTGTTGCTGTAGGACATAAAGCAGCTCCTAAAGCTCCAGCCTCTGACGTCACTACACAGGAGTTTATTCACTTCTCTGTGCTTCATGGAAATGTACATCAGTCACATTTCTTTGACACATTTGACTCCAATAGTTGTTCTATTCTCTGGAAACACAGGAACAAAGTTGGTTGAAGCTGCAGCAGTCGTTCTGATGGTGCTTGGTGCAGACAGTGGCTGAGAGCATGTGGCTCTGTGTTGCAGGAGATTGTTCACAGCTGCTGTCATTTTGCCAGTGTTTGTGTGATATCTGCTGTTGTTCTAGTGATGAGGAGGACTGACAGCAGAGGCACAGCTCAGAGGAGAACAGCTTATTGTCTCCAGAAGAATCCTTCACATGACTCTTCCTACATGTTTGATCGAAAAGGTTAGTGCAGTTAAACAGCTCCAAACTGGACTCTTCAGGAGCTCCTTTAATAAGAACTCTAGAGTCAGTTCTGACACCTGTGGACTACACAGTAAAAGGTCGCTGCTGTCCAAGGCTCAGGAAAGAGTTAAGGCACAATCACACATCAATGAGCTCCATGACACAGGTTTTTATACAGGCCTTCTCCTTCCCATAATGCCTTGTTTCTCAGAATAAACTAAGCAGCAGCATCGTCTTGGCTCTTTTCTGTGTCTGATAGATTTAACACTAAGGACCTATGGCTTACTCTCAAAAGCCACCACACAATAAGCATCCTTACAGCTTCTCAAACAAAGTCAAAGTATGGCTCACACAGCCATGATCTTCAGAACAGTGTTGATTATGACACTGATTATTAATAGATGCATGGAAAACAGAGTTGATTCCATTTAAAGAGCTGTTGTCTGGCTCAGATCTAAATATTCATCTGTTCTGAGGCAAATACATACATCTCTGTGAGACAGTCTTTATCACAAATGTTTCAATCAGATCTGGTTCTGACTAAAACCTCAAACAGACACATTCACTTTTATTGTGACGTGTGTAAAACGTGCCTTTATTTGATTTCTCTCATTTTGTCCAACAGCGCTGTGCTCTGGTATCGATAAGTCACTGACACAGCTTTAATCCAACACATTTTCTAAGGTGTGTTCCTGCTGCATTGAGGCTTGTGTTCAGGTCTAAAGACACACTGGGGGTGAGTGTGAGAGGAGCAGCCCCTAACTCTGCTACAGACACACTCTCATACAGCTCCAGCTTATACAGGTGTCTGCAGGCCTCTATGAGTCTGAGTCACACTAACTCTGCAACAAACTACTGCTGCATCACTTTTACAACCATCACTGTCTCAGAGTCACACACACACACTTTTCAGGCCAATGTGGAAAAGAAATGACTTTTGTCCCTGAATTTGTGTCTGGCTCAGAGTTTGGACAGAGACAGATCCCATTGTAAGTCCAGTAAGTCCAGTAATGAATAGGGTTTGTCTGAGTGAACAAAAGGTCAGGCTCAGTGACACATCAATGACAGCATTTACAATCATTATTTCTCAGAGAAAAACTCACTTTACATCAAGTGGAAGAGAAGAAACATCTGCAGTTTGTACAAAAGACAAACTGAGCTTCTCCAATATTTCTGAAGCTTTGAAATCTTTCTGTGAGTTTAGAGCAAAGCCTGTGGTTCAGAGATGTCTTGGTCTAAATCAATGAGACTGTCACACTTACACTTCCTGAGACCTGGTCTGATCCAGTGGACTCCAGCAGGATCCAGTCTGAAGGAAAACAGAGACATTACATCAGTCTGATCCACACAAGCTTTTCTTTTCAATCTCATTGTTCCTCCTGAAGCACTCTTTGAGCCTCATTTATCAAACATGTGTTCTCTGACATTTATCAATCTGAACTTCAGCAGAAGTTCACTCAGATCACATGCAGCTCTGAGCTCCAGTCAATTTAACACAGTTTTACAGGATTTTACACTAAACTCTAATTAAACTTCAACAATTCACTTTAGAAAGTATTTAGGATATACTTAGATTTTTGGTTCAGAAATGATTTTAATGTTTTGAGGAAAAGGCTGCCACACATTTCTTCAAAAGAAACAAAAGAAAAGATAGTTTTGTAAAAACTCAGAACAGTGTGTATTTCATTGTCTCTGGGTCGGCTTTAGTTCTTCACTTCATTGTCCAACTTGGTCAAAGTCAATTGAAAAACAAAGTTGTCTGGTGCCTTCAAAATAAAAGCCTAAGTGCTAAATCACTAGGATTGATGAAAAATGAGCCAGTGTTTATGGACTTTAGTTTTGTTAAATACAGATGTGTATTATTAAGTTATGTTTGTAACATATTTATATTTTTGTGTTGATTATTAAACTACTACTGCATCAAACTTAACTTCAGCAGTAACATTTAACATCCAACATAGAGTATATGGTGACACTTGTTTATTGTTCACAGCCTTTGTGTTCTCATCAGATCACATCCTTCTGTTGCTCACAGGTCTAAGCTAACACCTGTCCTCAGTCTCACCTGGTTCTGTCTCTGTCTCTTAGATCACCTGCTCACTCTGCTCTCTTCTTTCTCTCACTTCCTCTTTCCCTCTCTGAGCTCTCACCAACAGGAAATTAAAGATTCATTTAAGCAAATGTTCCAAAATACAAATGACACTAACAACCAAGAAGATATAAGATTTACTTTTTGAGATATGCCATTTTAATATGCAAGGACCCCCATTACTTATGTTAACAATAAAGAATATATTTATTTTATTTATTAAATGCTGTAATATCCATCTGGCTTAATAATTCATTTGATAAAAATAGATTTAAAAATACATTTGACATATTTCATAGCCTACTATAAAGTTTTAAAGTTCTAATGACAATATTTTCAGCTAAAACAACCCCATGCCTCCTGACTGCTGCAGCTGTTTCCTGATCAGTGCAAGTGTGATACGTACCCTTCATAACAAGAAACACAAAATTAACTCCCCTTAAAAAGGCCTTGAGTAAGAGCACCACCGATATACCTCTGTCCTCCAGAGGGCAGGCTCCAAAAGTGGAAAGATCATGTTTACAGCCTGAATGGGAGGAGCAATGGGCAGAAGACATCCATGTTTATTTACAAAAAGGTGTAAATCTTTTTTCTTAAAATATTTAAAATGTTTTGTTTTAAATATATCTCATTTAAAAATCTGACATTTCCAGTCTTAAATAAAGTACTGTGAAGTAAAATGTATTTTTGAAGTTCTTAATTTTATTTTAGGGGAGCAGCCCTAAAAGTGTTCTAGCCTCGACCTATGATTCAGTGTCTGTAAAAATAATGCCTCTGTTTTATTATTGCTGGTGCAATATTATTTATTTATCAATAGTGTCTCTCTCTGTTTGCTTGTTTATATTTAGTTTTGTGAGTTTTATTGATCACAATTCAAATGAAAACAGTTTTACTGTTCAAAGTATAATCTCTGGGCCCCTGTGTAAGAAACACATTTAGGGTTTCCACTCAGTTTAGCCTCAGCCTCTTCTCTCGTGGGTCGTAGGTCAGGAGTCCGTCAGGCCTCCATTAGTGCAGTCCACGCGTCTGAGTGACTCTCACAGACGCAGTGAACCATTCCCCCAGTTTCTTTCAGCGTCAAAGGCTAAATATTGTCAATCCTCCAAAGTGAAGCTCATTACCCTCCTGCTGACAGATCCTGGGGGTCCCGGCTCCACTCGTTTCTCCACTCTGCAGGCGTTGCACCAGCTCTGACAGAAGCTTCTGCTAGCTTACTGATCCGGCCCGGTGTTAGCCCATGCTTTACCGCCGCTGGTGGTTTGGATGTTTGTAACCGTGTCGGTGTTTGGGCCTGGGTTAAGTTGGATGTCCCTTGCTAACAGGACTAGGAGAAAGAAATACTGTCGAGCGCACACAATCTCTTTTCCTTTCACTAAAATCTGTTTTGGTGCATGACATTACACTAGTGTTTTCTAACCTCAGGAGTGAGTAGTAGATGTTTAAACAACCATATCCAAAGTTGTTCAGGTATAGTGTACAATTTCTTGAATTCTGAGAAAAGAAATCTAAATATAACCAGAAAAAGAAGACACACCAAACAGGTAAGTAGCAGGTGTACTCGCTGACGTTGTGTGTTTGAACCAGGACATTTCAGCTGTTGTTTCTCCTCAATACATGTTGAAGCTTTTAATTTCTAGACAGGTTTCTGTACTCGCAGCTTGTTATTGTTAAAATGAGCAGAATTTCAGAGTGCATGTACATGCCAGATGTTAAAGGCAGTGACAAGAGGAGCACGGAGCCCAACAAACCCACAACAGCCTGGCTGTTCATATCTAATTCTTTCATCAACATATGGTCCATACCTGAGAGTGTCCAGTCTGCAGAGGGGGTCCTCCTGTAGAGCAGACAGGAGCTTTACTCCTGTGTCTCCTGGATGGTTGTAGCTCAGATCCAGATGTCTCAGATGGGAGGGGCTGGACCTCAGAGCTGAGGCCAGAGAAGCACAGCCTTCCTCTGAGATCAGACAACCTGAGAGTCTGCAAACACACAACATTATACAGATCATCAGTAACAGGTCTAAACATTAACAGGTCAAACTCCAGCACATTTGGTTCACTACATTGTGTTTAATATTTGTTTAGTTAATAAAAAAAACTGAAATCAGGCTCCGGACCATAAGTTTGTTTAGTAAAAAAAAAAAAAAGTATAAACTATTTTACAGACAAAGGTTTTAATTAATGTTTTAAGCGTCTGTTTTTTCCAAAGATCACTTAATCCATAAGGATGCTTTTTAAAAGCCTAATAGTGAGTAATATTACAGTAAAGTTTAAGACTCCTGACCTGAGTTGTTCCAGTTTACAGTGAGGACTCTTCAGTCCAACAGACAACATCTTCAGCCCTGAGTCCTTCAAGTCGTTGTTACTGAGATCCAGGTCTCTCAGACTAGAGGACTGGGAGCTGAGGACTGAGGACAGAGCTTCACAGCTTCTCTCTGAGAGGTTACAGCTGCTCAGTCTGAAGAAGAAAAGATTTTTTGAAGTGTAGAAGTGTATTAAAATGTAACTCAGTAAAATAGTGATTACTCACAGAGCTTTGCTGGAGTCTTTGACCACTGGCACCAGCCTCAGGAGAGCCTCCTCTGAAGCAGAGTATTTCTTCAGCTCAAACACGTCCAGAGCTTTTTCTGACGACAGTAAGATGAAGGCCAGAGCTGACCACTGAGCAGGAGACAGTCCACCTTCAGACAGACGTCCTGAACTCAGGTACTGTTGGATCTGCTCCACCAGAGAACGATCATTCAGTTCATTCAGACAGTGGAACAGGTTAATGCTTCTCTCTGTAGACACATCCTCACTCATCTTCTTCTTGATGTACTCAGCTGTTTCCTGATTGGTCTGAGAGCTACTTCCTGTCTGTGTCAGCAGACCCTGTAGAAGGCTCTGATTGGTCGGCAATGAAAGACCCAGGAGGAAGCGGAGGAACAAGTCCAGGTGTCCATTTGGACTCTGTAAGGCCTGGTCCACAGCCGTTTGGTGAAGATGTATTACATTTGTAGCCCTCTTGGATTTGTCTGAGAGCAGGTTGAACCCAGAGTTGATGAAGATCTGATTGACGTAAAGAGCAGCCAGAAACTCCTGGACACTCAGATGGACAAAGCAGTAGACCTTGTCCTGGTACAGACCTGGCTCCTCTCTAAAGACCTGTGTGAACACTCCAGAGTAAACTGAGGCTGCTCTAGTGTCGATGCCACACTCGCTCAGGTCTGACTCGTAGAAGATCAGGTTTCCTTTCTGCAGCTGCTCAAAGGCCAGTTTTCCCAGAGACTCCACCATCTTCCTGGTCTCTGGACTCCAGTGTGGGTCTGTCTCAGATCCTTCTTTATACTTGACGTTCTTGGCTTTGGCCTGAACCACCAGGAAGTGGATGTACATCTGAGTCAGGGTCTTGGGCAGCTCTCCTCTCTCACTGGTTTTCAACACCTGCTCCAGGACTGTGGCAGTGATCCAGCAGAAGACTGGTATGTGGCACATGATGTGGAGGCTTCGGGACGTCCTGATGTGGGAGAGGATTGTGTCGACCTCGCCTCTGAACCTCTTCCTGAAGTACTGCTCTTTCTGTGGATCGGTGAACCCTCGGACCTCTGTCACCATGGTGACACACTCAGCTGGGATCTGATTGGCCGCCGCGGGTCGTGTGGTTATCCAGAGGCGAGCGGAGGAAGCAGGGTCCCCTGATGAGGTTTACCAGCAGCACATCCACTGAGCTGGACTCTGTGGCGTCAGTCAGGGCCTTGGTTTTGGTGAAGTCCAGAGGAAGTCTGCACTCGTCCAGACCGTCAAAGATGAAGACCACCTGGAGGTCTTCAAAGATACAGAGTCCTGCTTCTTTGGTTTCACTAAAGAAGTGTTGAACAAGTTGCACTAAACTGAACTGTCTCTCTTTCAGCACATTGAGTGCTCTGAAAGTGAGCAGGAACAGCAGCTGTATGTCCTGGTTGGCTTTGCCTTCAGCCCAGTCCAGACTGAACTTCTGAGTGAGCACTGTTTTCCGATGCCAGCCACTCCTTTGTCAGCACTGTTCTGATTGGTCCATCTGTGTCAGCTGGGCCTTTAAAGATGTCTTCACATGTGATGGCTGTCTCTGGTCTGCCTGGTTTCCTGGAGGCTGTTTCGATCTGTCTGACCTCATGTTCCTGGTTGACCTCTGAAGCCCCTCCCTCTGTGATGTAGAGCTCTGTGTAGATCTGGTTCAGAAGGGTGGGGTTTCCTGCTTTAGTGATGCCCTCAAACACACACTGAAACTTCTGCTGCAGGTTAGACTTCAGTTTACTCTGAAAATCCCCAGGGGAACTTCCTGAAAGAAGAAAACAGATAAAGCCATGAGTCTCAGAGAATATAAAATGACTGTGAGCCTCTTGTTAAATGTGTTAAATGGTCCTACTGCTCCACAGACGCTCAGCCAGCTCCTTCTGCTTCATCCTCTTCAGGAAGTTCAGTGTGATCTTCAGAAAAGCCTCACTGCTGCTCCTCTGCTCTTCATCCTCATCCTTCAGATGCTCTAAGCATTCTGGGTAATCTGTGCTCAGAACCTTGTGGAGCTTCTTCAGCTTCCTTCTTGACAAAAGTGCAGATGTTCTCCTCCAGAAGCTGAGCAGATACATTATAAACAACACAAATGGAGTCAGTGTTCAGATCTGTGTAAAACAAGTTCTCATTCATTTATACATTTCCAAACTTTAGTGAATGACAGACCATAAATATGGAGTCCAGCTGTGTCTGATGTTGATCACTGATGACCTCTGACCCCTGCTGCTTCACTCTGTGGATGAGGACACAACAAAGACTGATTATTTCTCTGTTTCAGTGACACACTCCTGACTCTCTGTTGTAAAGTCTGTATTATTGATAGACTCTGGAAGGTCTGGATTATTAATGTTCTCTATTATTCTATATCTTTTCCTTCAAGATGAACTGGATGACTGAGAACCTTCACTGACCTTTGAAAAGTGCTTAACTTATGTATTATTATTAATATTATTATTTCATTATGTTTTTATTTTCTCTGGATCTTCTTTTATTCTACAACAAACTTCCTGTGATGTTTGAATTCAAACCCCACTCTTTTCAGGACAAAGTGGACTCTCCGTTATGCCCAGAGGTCAGACATTGAAAGAACAGTCCTTTCTCTTTGAGGTGGGCTGCAGACTCATAAAGGATAACTACACACTTCTCTTTTGTCCCTGGTTCTTGTCTGTTTGGTTTCTGTGTCCTTTTAGTTTTGTTGAATGTCCATCTGGGGGATCCACAGTCTCTCAGAGCTTCATGAATGTGTTGTTCTTCTTTCCCTTTTCCTTCTGAGGCTGAAGCATGCTGGGTAAATTTTAAAATGTGTGACTCCAGAGCCACAGAGCTGTTATCTGAATTATTACACATACTTTTAACAATAAATTACAGATTATTTTATTGATCCATGGTCGTTCAGGGTTTCCGTGATTTGGGACTATTCCGGCTACAAAAAGGAGGCTGTTGATCAAAAAGAGGTACTTTGCATGGAGTGTCATAATGCTGTGGCCACAAAACAAGA
Source organism: Perccottus glenii (assembly GCA_024416835.2). Classification (NCBI taxonomy): domain Eukaryota; kingdom Metazoa; phylum Chordata; class Actinopteri; order Gobiiformes; family Odontobutidae; genus Perccottus; species Perccottus glenii. Next base: position 144,593 of record JALDQB020000073.1, read on the forward strand.
AAAAAAAACACCAATTTGTCTGATCACTTAAAACGGCACCACAAAGCTATAAGCTAGTCTCGTCGTCAGAGAGACTTTTCAGTACTATTGGCAACATCGTCACTTGCCAACAAACCTGTCTCAAGCCTGAAAAGGTTGATCGACTTGTGTTCTTAGCTAAAAACTTTGAGTAAGCAAAGCATACAGCATTCATAAGCATGCATGATCATAATCATGCTAAAGAATACTCAGTTTAGAAGTTTTATTTCGTTTTGTTTAGCCATGATTATGATGATGACCAACACTGTTTTACTTTGGCTAAGAAAAGTTGACTTAAAAGATTGTGAACCAAAATAATTATAAGTCGTTTTATAAAACGACTAATTTTGGAATAAAATATTAAGTGACCTTTTTGTCACTTGTAATGAAGCTTGCTTATTAGTGAAATTATTAATATTAAATTGTAATGATTGACTTTAGCCTGGATTGATGGCTCTCAATATCGCAATATATATTGTTGGGAAAAAAAAATTACAATGTAATTTTTTTCCAATATCGTGCAGCCCTATGTGAGACAGTGTGACTTTTAGATCCAGACACGGAGGGGTCTCTGGAGCTGCTTGTGTTAAATCAACTCTCTGCCCAGAGACCCGCCCTCCTCTGACACTGGCCCCGAAACTGACCCTATTAAACCAACGATGGCAGCGAGTATTACCCAATCAGAGGCAGAACAGGACGAGTCTTCACAGAATGTGGGAGGGACCCATTTCTGTTGGATGGTGCATTAAAGACAATTTAATGCACCATGGGTTTAATGACTGTGAGTTGTGCTCTTTTCTTTCCAACAAACTAAAGGCCACCAGGACAAAACTCTGAAGAGATTCAACTCAGTTTAACTTTAGAAATCCCCAAGAGCAATTCATCTGTAGAGGATTTGAGCTGTAAAGTGTTTTTATTTGAATTTAGACAAACACTTGTGCTCAGTGTCAGCAGTTTTCTTTTGTTTTTTTCACTGACAGTGAACATTTTAATGTGTTTGTCTGATTCTAAGGATGTGGAGGTCACAGAGCTGTTATTTGAATTATTCTACAAATTGTTCTGACGATGACTTACTGTGGACCACCTTCTGTTTTAAAATCAATCCATCGATCTATGGAGTCATCACTTTTAAAGGAGACACAGCTGGGCTCAGGAGCAGGTCTGTGGATAAAGATGGTGCAGTGGTTTTAGTGCTGACCTCTGACCTGGAGAACAGTGGTGGACCGTTAGAGATCCTCATCTCACCTCTGAGCTTTGGGGGGGTCAGTGGTTTTAGAGGGAGGGGCTCCGTCCTCTCTGTGCTCACTCTGATCCATGCTCAGTCCAGAGCCCTACAAAATGACACAAAGTGAATAAACTGTAAAGGACACTCATTAATCCTTTCCTCTGTCCTACACTGCCCCCTACAGCCACAGACCAGTCACAGCAGCTCAACTTATTCAGAACTCAACCAGAAATTAACCTGCACCAATTTTTACTAAACCTTTATGAAACATAGATTAAATCCAGTCCAAACCTGAGTAAAGCAGGTCTAAAGTCAGAACTAAACCTGAACTGAACCCAAACCTTATTAAACACAAACTACAGGTTGATTAAATCCAGTTCAAACCTGATTAAAGCAGGACTAAAGCAGGTTTGAACAAGGTCTAGAACCAGGGAGAAACCCAGGACTAACTCAGGCCTGAACTAAATGTGGACTAAAGCCAGACTAAAGCAGGTCTAAAGTCAGAACTAAAGCCAGGACTAAAGCCTGAGCAGAGTGCTGTTGAAAAGAATCAAACTGGTCAAACCTGAGTGGATCCAAAGTGTCCAAAGTGTCCCAGAGAAAAGTGTGCGACTGAAGGAAAAGACTTGGGTGTGTGCAATGACTGTAAAAGGGCTGGACAGATGGAGTGTGACGTCACCCATAGCGTTACGAACCTCGATTGGTTACATCGGACACACGACTCCCTTGATTCTGTTTCCAGGCCGGAAAACAATAAAAAGAAAGTCCGTTGTCTATTTTTTTGCCCCTTCGATCGTGTGAACGGACCTTACATCCAACGACACAACATGTTCTTCCCATAGCTACGATTAACAACAAGTGACCTCACAAAACGGCGATTTTTCCCATCAGCCACCGCGGCGCTAGATCAGTGACGTCACGCCCCCATCCCCTATTGACGCTATTTCAGTCATAGACATATATAAAGGCTAGATGGCTCAAGGCGGAGTCAGCTGTGTCGCCACTTGGCGGCCATCTTAGGTCAGTGCTGCCATAGTGCTGCTCCCTGCTGCTGTGGATGGAAGGTGAGTGACATACGCCAACTAAAATGCTCGTAACTTGCTGAATTCTTGACGGATTTACAAACGGTTTGGTGTATTACAAACCTTATTAACGTGGCTATGATTTGTGCTTAATAAACTCCGTGGCTATAATTTTTCACAAGTATGCAGTTAAATAGCCGCATCCCTGACGTTTATGACACACCAAGCCGTTTGAAAATCGGTTGAAAATTGAGCAAAATATAGTTATTTCAGCACTACATGCACAATAGACTTTAATGTTATAACTGGACGAGCGGTCCTGTCCTAAGATGGCCGCCGTGTGACGTCGTCGGGTCCCATTGGCTCTCAGCGCCGGTAAGCCATCTAGCCTTTATATATGTCTATGATTTCAGTCGCCATTTTTAGCCGTTAGGGTGGTCGCCATGTTGATTTTATGGAGCCAGAAGTCCCAATTTGGGCATATGGACTGAGTTGAGTGTCCGTTTGCATGGTAACCAGTGAGCCAATCAGAAGCTCGCTTGTTCGTTGACCACGTGCTCGCTCCTGCAGACAGCCGTAAAGCTCCGACAGACATAGACATAATATACGTAGACGCCTCATGACGTGCTGGAGAGTGATCCACGTCGCCGCCATATTGGGTGAGTCTCTCCACTCAACGCTAGCACCAGAGTCAATCGGAGTCAACGGAGAGTGAGCAATTATGCCCGTATTTTGTGCAGCTTACGGTTGCAATAACCGACGCAGTATTGAAACTAGATCGCATGGGATTACATTTCACAAGTAAGATTGAACAATAATTTAGGTTATTTTACCATTTACCGTTTACTTACGTGTAACGTTCAGCAGGAACTGGTAACGCATCTTAGGCTACTCTCTCTCATAATCTCTTGCTGATTTTTTTTTTCTCTTCACACTTTGAAGGTTTCCCAGTGATACAGGCTTGAGGAGGCAATGGGAAGTTGCTATTAAACGGGAGGGTTTTGTTGTGACTGAGTTGTCAAAGCTCTGCAGTGAACACTTCAAGCCTGATGATTTTGACAGGACGGGTCAGATTGTCAGGCTTAGAGATGGTGCGACCCCATCTGTCTTCAACTTCCCATGTCATCTCCAAAGAGTAGGTGTATTTTACTCTACATGCTAACAGAGATGTCTATGATTCATATGTAAAACAAAAACAGTAAAACCGTTAGATATTTCTGCATGTATTAGTGATGTATTGTGTATTAAAATACACTGTGGGATACTAAAACCTTTTCAAGTGTTTTTAATGAAGTTGTTTTTAAGTATTATGTTTATTATATTTTAGCCTGTAGTGACAAGGAATACACAAACCTCAAGGAAAGCTGAAGAGAGTCTACCAGTGGCCCTTTCTCAGCATTTTCCTGAAAGTGAACCTCAGCCCAATGATGTGAGTATTTGTAGGCTATTTGATATGTCCCATACAGCTGTGAGCATCATGGCTGTGGTCATATCAAAATATTTCCCTTGCTTTCTGCAACTCTTTTCAGAAATACTCATACACTTATATGTGAATGAGTATATGTTATAAATAAATAAATACACACGTGAACAAATACACACCTTCTTTCACTCACATTCTCTCATACACGCACCCTTTCTCTCTTTCCCATACTCATGATGCTGGCAGTGATATTACAGATAAGAAATGTGTGCCTGCACATATGCACCAAACAACTGTGAGTGGTATGATATGAACATCACTGAAAATATTTTCATCCTTCTTTCTACTAGGATCACTCCTATGCATTGCCCAATTCTCCTACTCGTCTAAAGGCCAGACTCAGTGAAGCTTTGGCTAGAGTGGAGAGTCTAGAGCGGGAGAAGCAAAATGCAAAGACCCGAGAATGGAGAGCAAAGAAAACTGTAAAGAGTCTTCTGGAAGATCTGAAGGAAAAGAACCTTATAAATGAGGAGTTAAATGAAAGGCTTGGCTTCCATTCTGGTAAAAAGAAATTGATAATACCACCTTGAATTGTATATTGTTTACACTCTTTGTCCGACTTTACAAAGGTATTATTTCAAGGGAACTTTCTAACTAGTCTGTCTAACTAGTTTAACTGAATTTCAGATCTTCAGGTAGACCTCTTTTCAAAGCGGGGCCATGAATACACCAAAGACCAGAGAGAGTTTGCCCTCACACTGCACCTCCATGGTCCAAAGCCTACAGTTACCTGAGGGATTCTCTGCATCTTCCCCTGCCACATCCACATACATTGCAACGGTGTAGTACATGTTTTTTTATTACACTTTTGTGTGTGTGTGTGTGTGTGTGTGTGTGTGTGTGTGTGTGTGTGTGTGTGTGTGTGTGTGTGTGTGTGTGTGTGTGTGTGTGTGTGTGAAATAAATTCAAATTAACAATCAAACTTGTTTCTTTATTCAAATATAAAATTCATTCATTTATACATTATCAATATGCCATTGTATGTGTGTGAAATAAATTCAAATGAACAATAAAACTTGTTTCTTTATTAAAATATAAAATTTATTCATTTATACATTTATCAATATGCCATAGTCTACCATATGTCTTAGTTAAACCTCGTAATACAAAGTATTTCTACATGAAAGCAGAATTTTTTAATGTGTGACAGCGTCCTGTATCATAGCTAAGTCTCTGCCATTTGTAACAAACCAAACCGTGTGAAAATCCGGTAAAAACTCGGGGAGTTATGATCATTGTAGTTGAGGAATACACCTTCCTCAGTAGAAATAAATGCGTGGGGCGGAGCATTGGAGACTCATCCAAGATGGCGCCGGGCTGATACGTCCGCTCCAATAGGCAGCGTCAGTCTATGAGGCGTCTACGTATATTATGTCTATGCCGACAGAGACCTGAGGAAAACTTACCATCGCTGCTCCTTCACTGTCCCTGTTATCGGCGCCCTCCGGTGGCTGCTCTAATTCAGGTAAATTTCACTTTTACACCAATATCTACGTTTTTTTTATATATTCGCCTACTTTACTTATCACTATGTTTGTCATCTTTGTCAAGACTGTTCAAAAACACATCTACAATAGTACTAAAGTGCTATATTATTAATATATATCCTCATAATTATAAACTGTATGTTGTAAAGATATATAAAGTTGATCCTTTAGAATGATATTTTCTGTAGGAAATCTTAGAATCTGTGGTTAATAATATTCTTCAACTTATTCTAATAAATACATAAAAATAAGCACTTTGCATACCCTTTTTAAGAAACTGGTTATTTAGAAATTGTAGTCAAAGCAAGTGCTGTATTTTTGAGATGGAGTAAATATGTGTTAAACCAGTTTTGATTTTTGTTTTTCAGTTTCCTTACACGTGCAGCTGCAGGTCAAAGACCTCAGGAGCAACCTGAAAGTTCAAGAAACCCTTCCATCTTTGCACCACTACTTTATTATTCCCCATTTTAAAAAAAAACAAAATGTGTTTTATGATTTCCTATTCTTTTCCACAATAACTCCTATTGCTTATGGCATGCTAAAATAACACTAGAGTGATACTAAAGTAACACCAGAAAGTGCTACTTTCATGTTATTTAAAAGTTTAACTCACTTAAATAGAAAGTGTATAAATTGTCAGATTTAAGAGCTTAAAATACAGTTTACAGTGCCTTCAAAACCTAGAAGCACATAAATGAATAGAGATTTGATTGAGTTTAAGTTTATTTAAAAGAAGCTGAAGTTGTAGATTGACCAGGATGTGAAGTCAGATGAAGCTGAGGAAGATGAGGCTGGGCAATGTCAGCTGTGCAGGAGCAGAGAGGACCAATGACTGGACTGGGGGAGGGCCGACAGAAGCAGCAGCAGACAGGTAACTGTAGAGGGGCTCTGCAAAGACAGAGAACAAAGTAAAAACTTGTGTTTAAAACGGGCGGCAGTAGCTCAGTGGGTAGAGCGGCCGTCCTTCAATCGGAAGGTAGTAGGATCGATTCCCACTCGCCCCACAGTTCATACTGTCGTTGTGTCCTTGGGCAAGACACTTAACCCACCTTGCCTCCAGTGACTGTAACACTGGTAATGTAATGTAAGTCGCTTTGGATAAAAGCGTCTGCTAAATGAATAAATGTAAATGTAAATGTAAATGTAAAACAAGTCTTGCTGTTGGGACCGGTCACCTCTTCATGAGATTTACTGTTAATCACAGAACATATTACAACATTAATGTTGGTCTATTATTCACCAGCTCACTGTGTGTTACTGTGTGTGTAAGGACTGTTTTTAGAAAATAGTGGACTTTGATTTGAACTTACATTTGCCTAAATGTAATACTTTAGTAAATGTGAACTGTACTTGGTTAGAGGTAATGTCTGTCATGTTGAAAACCTGCCATGAACATTTACCTGTCTACTGTTGTCATGATTTACAGATGACAAATGTACAAATATATAACTAACACATGCACTTTAGCTACAGTAATGTTTAAAGGATGTATGACTGCAGAGTAAGGAAAGTGTTTTCTTGAGTAAAAAGTCTCAGAGGTTAGTGGGCATTGCAGGTGTAATGTTTAATGTAATGTGTAGTGTAATGTAACAACCACCTTTGTCTGAATATCCTCTTCAAAGTGCTCACAGCACAACCAAGAGTCTTTCTTCTGATCAGCCTCAGCCTGACAGCATCACCTTTAGGAAATCTGTGGAGAGAGAACAAGATCTATTTTCATAAAATAGGCATGTTTCAAATGTATTTACCAAAATGGCACAACCCAGATTTTTTTAAAAGAGTACTTTAAGCCCACTTCTAATTTTTGCTTTTATTATCATTATATTATGGCCTTTACTAGGTTTGCAAACTACACAGTCATTATTTAGTCAGAGACATGTATCCTTATTTTACTATTAAAAAAAACTATAAGAGCATTATGCCCTTTTTGTTCCAAAATTTAAGGTTAGATATGATCGTATCTTCATATTATTAAACAAGTTTGGTCCAGTGGAGCAGTAGTTAAGTTAGGCCTTTAGCAGCCACCTTGGTCAGCTAACAAAAGCTCAATTGTTTAGCCAACTGTATATATTCTGAACAGTATTTTAACACATGCAAAAATGTACTCACCTAGAAACTGAAGCGTGGTTGATTTAGTGCAGTTGGACGATGAAAAAGTTATTTTAATCAGCTAGATTAAACCAAACACAGCTAGCGTTAGCTTTTAGCTAACAGTAAGCGATCTCCATTCATGAACAGCAGCAACTAACAAACTAATTAACAAAAAACTAAGACATTTTGGCTAAAAAGCTTTGGAAAACATAGAATAACCCAAAACAATCTTTGGGTGTAGCAAAAAGCTTACATTTCATTGATTTAAAATGGTTAGCCCTCCGAGTCTCGGTCTGTACCTCCATAAATATCCAGGGCTTCTTCTCCCGAGAGCAAGACGGAGCTAGTGCCAACCAAGCCACGCCCCCGTGACCCCGACATCGCAGAATGGAGGCAGCTGATAGGTTAGTTATTAATCTTAATATCTTGAGTTATGTGACAAATATCAATAAAACGATTACGGAAATAATAAGAATGTTTTCAAACAAAGACGGCATAGTTAGAATGATGACTGTGACAAAAATAGTCACTTTGTAATTGGCGCCGATTTTTCAATGGATGTCAACGGGGGTCATGCTTGATGGAGCCTACCCCTACTTCCTAATAGGCTTCCAACCCGGAAGCGGGCTTGCTTTGTCCAGCCCTTTTGACTCAGACTCAGATTGTGCTTAAAGCCCCCGACCTCTGCTGCTTCTGTCCCGACTATGAGCTCCTACTAATGTTCTTCCAGCTGCTGTCTGTGGAGGTTCTCACTCATCCAGGTCATGAACAATAAAGGAAGGCCACTGGACATGTTCTTTTGTCACTTCTTGAATGTCCAATAAGTGCAACTGACAGTGACTTTTAAACACAAAGTACGTTTTGGACCTGCCTTGAAATGATGTATGTGAATTTACTATGACTTTTATTTTTTATTTAAGTTTAGTGTGTACATATAGAATATTATATCAATATAAAAAATGGAAATGCTTACTGTAAGAACAATCCCTAAAGAATATTAGAATTCTTCCACAGCACGAGGGACACCGAGTTTCTCAGAGAGTGGAACAAAGGTCCTTCTCCTGAAGCTGATGTGGTGCTGAGAGAACAGACATGTGGAACAGAGTTCTTTTTCAAAAGGGACTTAACCTAGTGTTAACCTTGGTGCAGGCCACAGTGAGATACGATGGGAGTAGAAGACAGGAAGGAAGACCACAATATACACTCTAGAAATCATTTTGAAATAAAAAAAGACATCAATTGGCTCATGGTTCAAAGTCTTTATCTGACAATAGAAAAAGGTTGTTATGGTTCATGCGTTCACAAAGACAGTGTTATTTAAATCTTCTGTTAGGCCTCAAATCATATTTGTTCAAAATTGATGACGTCATGTTTAAATCAAATATACTTTTTTGTCCCAAAGGGAAATTTGTCTTAGACGCAGTGCCACAGCAGCAGCAGAACATACAGTACACCAACCAACAAGAAAAAGTACAAACGTATATGTACAACATACATACAACATACATACAGCAACAGTACTGTAACCTTCAAAATCTGTGCAAATACAGGATATATCGAATAAATAATTTCACTGGCTCTAAGCAAAAGTCATTCGAGAAAATTAAACCTGGGATCAGCTAAAAACATACATATGATGAAAAAATAAATAAGTGAGTAACAATAAAAGGCCGACTCTGAGAACAGATCAGAATGTGCCAGAAAATAAAAACAAGTAAATCAGCGAGCCTCCTTATTAAGCAGAGTAATGGATGTAGGAATAAAGGAGAGCTTCAGCCGGTTAGTTTTCCATCTGTAAGCTCTGTACCTTCTGCCTGAGGGAAGAAGCTCAGACTCTGTAAATAAACTGTGAGAGGGATGGTTAAGGATCTTGTGAGCCAGTCTGGACACAGTGCCTTCGTAGATGGACTGCACAGAAGGCACGTCTTTTTGGCCTAAATGTTAAACATAAAGCCTGCCAGAAACTTGGGTTTCTTAACAGTTTGTCAAGTTAATCCTTAAAGAGCGATCTAACAGACTAAATCCAAATATTAAAATAAGATTGTTTTAAAGTAAAACAAGCATGTGTTTCCAAAGACACCTCTATTATAAAGAACTGTAGACTAGACTGAGTGGAGGACAAATCATTTTAATTGCTGTGTCAAAAGATCTGAGCATGCTCATTGAAAACTTTGACATAGTCCCAAAAGTGAACCTGGTGGAGCCTTTTCTGTCACTCTCTCAGTTCCTGAAATGGATCAGTGCACCAGGATTTTACTGATGGCTCCAGCCCAGACCTGAACTTTATTAATCCATGTTTGAACTTTAAGAGGCGCAGGAGACGAGCTTAAACCAGTGAAACTCACCTGTTACTAAACTCCTCAGGTTGAGTCGAATAGTTGGAGGAATGCTGCTGTCCGTGAGCTGCTCTCTGAGCTCACAGCGGGACATGGGGTCCACTTCAGAAAAACTGGGCACCAACACGACCAGAGCCAACACCAGCAGCGGAGCAGGATTCATCTTCTGCTCAGAGACACACCAGAAACAAATCAATGTTTCACACTCTGTTAGTTGTGTGCAGTGTTTGTAATGTCTCACATTTTGGAGAAGAATCCAGCCATGTTCTCATGACTTTGTCGTGTACTTTTATTGCTGAAACAGAAAGAGACAGAAGCACATCACTAAAGGTTGTCGGTTTATGAATATGCAGCTTTAAGTGAGTTTCACTGCACACATTTGAGATTGGAACAATGTTTTGTTCTCGTGCTTTGATCAGAATATGAAGCAGCTGCTGTAATTCCAGTCTGCCACTAGATGTCACTGTTGTCAAAGCTTCAAATCCTTTTTGGTCCGAGAGGAAAGAAAACCTAAATGCTTCACAAGGTTTGCTTCTTCCATCACTGATTACTCCAGTGTGGCTTTTTGAGTTAAAAAAAATAAAATAATAATAATAAAAAGTCATAAATTGCATTAAATAACAGAATAAAACACAGCAGTAATAGTGAGTAAATCTAATAAAGTGATGACCTGTTTGTTCTTGTTCCTCTTGCTTCAGATCCTGTCAGGTTCTCTCAGGATTTATACTCTCATGATTAGTCATGTGACTCACCTGTTGACTCGTAGTCACTCCTGCGGAAATGTGAGAAATTCCAAAGGCTTCAGATACTTTTTCATGCCACTGTATGTGTTCTGATCGATTGGAATAGATCTGATTCAAGTTTCAGACCAACTCCAAACTCATGTAGGGTTAGGGTTTGTTGAAGGGAAAATGATGATGATGTGATTAGCAGCAGCCTAAACCCAGCTCTTGAGACAGAATTGTTCTGTCAGTCACACGGTCACTTCACAGTCGGCTGCTCACTTTCTATTTTTTTCCATTTATTCCAGTGAAGAGACTTGCCATGTTTTAAACTCTCATCTCCAACACTTCAATTCCAGAAACAACTCCTGCACTAACCTGAAGACCACCTGTGAACAATAGATCTTTTACTTTGAGTCCACACATCTCGTCACAAGAAGGATGTGGCTAAATGAACTCTTTGTGGTTTTAGTCGGTCCAAAAGAAAACCAGGTAAAACTTGGTTCAAGAACAAAAGAAGACCAATGGCTCTCATGAACTATACCAAACAAAGACTGATGTTTTTTATTCAAAGTGAGAGTTTAATGAATACAAACTGAATGTCCAGATGGTCTGTTACACAGAAGGGCTTCTTCAGGAAATGAGGCTCATATGTTTTAAACAACGACAAGTCTTGTATGAACAGCTTTTTCTGGTTTAGGCACAATTACCTTCACTTTGTCAAAAAAAAAAACTGCATTCTCTGTTTTACACTTTCTTAGACCAGGACTAGACCAGGACTAGATCAGGACTAGACCAGGGCTAGACCAGGACTAGACCAGGACTAGACCAGGACTAGACCAGGGCTAGACCAGGACTAGACCAGGACTAGACCAGGGTTAGACCAGGACTAGACCAGGGCTAGACCAGGACTAGACCAGGACTAGACCAGGGCTAGACCAGGACTAGACCAGGACTAGACCAGGGTTAGACCAGGACTAGACCAGGGCTAGACCAGGACTAGACCAGGACTAGACCAGGGCTAGACCAGGACTAGACCAGGACTAGACCAGGACTAGATCAGGACTAGACCAGGGCTAGACCAGGACTAGACCAGGACTAGACCAGGACTAGACCAGGACTAGATCAGGACTAGATCAGGACTAGACCAGGACTAGACCAGGACTAGACCAGGATTAGACCAGGACTAGACCAGACCAAAAGCAGGACTAGACCAGGACTAGACCAGGGCTAGACCAGGGCTAGACCAGACAAAAAGCAGGACTAGACCAGGACTAGACCAGGACTAGACCAGGACTAGACCAGGGCTAGACCAGGATTAGACCAGGACTAGACCAGGGCTAGACCAGGACTAGACCAGGACTAGACCAGGACTAGATCAGGACTAGACCAGGGCTAGACCAGGACTAGACCAGGACTAGACCAGGACTAGACCAGGGCTAGACCAGGATTAGACCAGGACTAGACCAGGGCTAGACCAGGACTAGACCAGGACTAGACCAGGACTAGATCAGGACTAGACCAGGGCTAGACCAGGACTAGACCAGGACTAGACCAGGATTAGACCAGGGCTAGACCAGGACTAGACCAGGACTAGACCAGGGCTAGACCAGGACTAGACCAGGACTAGACCAGGACTAGATCAGGACTAGACCAGGGCTAGACCAGGACTAGACCAGGACTAGACCAGGATTAGACCAGGGCTAGACCAGGACTAGACCAGGACTAGATCAGGACTAGACCAGGGCTAGACCAGGACTAGACCAGGACTAGACCAGGATTAGACCAGGGCTAGACCAGGACTAGACCAGGACTAGACCAGGACTAGACCAGGACTAGATCAGGACTAGACCAGGACTAGACCAGGGCTAGACCAGGACTAGACCAGGACTAGATCAGGACTAGACCAGGACTAGACCAGGGCTAGACCAGGACTAGACCAGGACTAGACCAGGACTAGATCAGGACTAGACCAGGGCTAGACCAGGACTAGACCAGGACTAGACCAGGATTAGACCAGGACTAGACCAGACCAAAAGCAGGACTAGACCAGGACTAGACCAGGACTAGACCAGGGCTAGACCAGACAAAAAGCAGGACTAGACCAGGACTAGACCAGGACTAGACCAGACCAAAAGCAGGACTAGACCAGGGCTAGATCAGGACTAGACCAGGACTAGACCAGGGCTAGACCAGACAAAAAGCAGGACTAGACCAGGACTAGACCAGGACTAGATCAGGACTAGACCAGGACTAGACCAGGACTAGACCAGGGCTAGACCAGGACTAGACCAGGACTAGACCAGGACTAGATCAGGACTAGACCAGGACTAGACCAGGGCTAGACCAGACCAAAAGCAGGACTAGACCAGGGCTAGACCAGGACTAGACCAGGGCTAGACCAGGACTAGACCAGGACTAGACCAGGACTAGATCAGGACTAGACCAGGACTAGACCAGGACTAGACCAGGACTAGATCAGGACTAGACCAGGACTAGACCAGGGCTAGACCAGGACTAGACCAGGACTAGACCAGGACTAGATCAGGACTAGACCAGGGCTAGACCAGGACTAGACCAGGACTAGACCAGGATTAGACCAGGACTAGACCAGACCAAAAGCAGGACTAGACCAGGACTAGACCAGGGCTAGACCAGACAAAAAGCAGGACTAGACCAGGACTAGACAAGGACTAGACCAGACCAAAAGCAGGACTAGACCAGGACTAGACCAGAACTAGACCAGGATTAGACCAGGACTAGACCAGACCAAAAGCAGGACTAGACCAGGACTAGACCAGGACTAGACCAGGGCTAGACCAGACAAAAAGCAGGACTAGACCAGGACTAGACCAGGACTAGACCAGACCAAAAGCAGGACTAGACCAGGGCTAGACCAGGACTAGACCAGGGCTAGACCAGGACTAGACCAGGACTAGACCAGGACTAGATCAGGACTAGACCAGGACTAGACCAGGGCTAGACCAGGACTAGACCAGGACTAGATCAGGACTAGACCAGGACTAGACCAGGGCTAGACCAGGACTAGACCAGGACTAGACCAGGACTAGACCAGGACTAGATCAGGACTAGACCAGGGCTAGACCAGGACTAGACCAGGACTAGACCAGGATTAGACCAGGACTAGACCAGACCAAAAGCAGGACTAGACCAGGACTAGACCAGGACTAGACCAGGGCTAGACCAGACAAAAAGCAGGACTAGACCAGGACTAGACCAGGACTAGACCAGACCAAAAGCAGGACTAGACCAGGACTAGACCAGAACTAGACCAGGACTAGACCAGGATTAGACCAGGACTAGACCAGAACTAGACCAGGGCTAGACCAGGACTAGACCAGGACTAGACCAGGACTAGACCAGGGATAGACCAGGACTAGACTAGACCAAAAGCAGGACTAGACCAGGACTAGACCAGGACTAGACCAGGACTAGACCAGACCAAAAGTAGGATATGTGCGTCGTGTAGTAGAGCCTCACTCAATAATCTCTGGAGATAAGTCCTTGTCCCGGGACAGGACAGTTACAGGAGGTTTGTGTCCAGCAGAGGGCGCTGTGTCAGTGACATAGACATGATTTTACTGATCTACTGTCTAAGGACCATCAACAGAAGAAAAGAGAAAGATGAGATTTTGGGCTAAAAGTTATTTTACAAGTGCTACTTTAACTAGAGGGACCTGTCCCGTGAATGTCTTTAATAAGGGACACAGCTCAGTTTGTATTTGTTAAATATGATAAAACAAAGTGGACTAGAGGTCCATGTGTTGTTTTGGAGACATCGGTACAATACTGTACATCTGACAGGACACTCACTCTCCGAGCATCTCCCCTGAGCTCTTGTCCAGCAGACGGAGGGTGGAGTCCAGGCTGGAGCTGGGGGGGCACTGTCCGTCCTGAGTGAAGCACACACACGTGATGGGACCTGGGACACAACAAGGACACTGGGAATGAGCTCTCCATTCTGTTTTTAGGATATAGTGATCCAAGTCAGTTGTGAGTTGGTTTTATGACAATTTTGGGACATTTCTGAATCTCAGAAAAACCCACTGAAGAGAAACTCAGAGGAAAACTGAGCAAAACTATCTGACAGACTGTTCACTGGGCTCAGTCTGACTGGACATAATTACGACCGTTTACCTCCTCATTGCTCCACCTTTGGAGTCAGAGAGATTTGTTCATTTTTGTGTCACAATTTGTCATGTTTTCCCTGTTTTTATTCCGTTTAAACGCCTCTGATCTTTGCACCGTTCACATTTTTGGACCAAACCAAAAGTGTGAACACATCCGAAGCCTTCATGAGTAAAGAAGCTCACGGACAGCATCACCGGAGCCTCTTCATTAAACTGCACACAATTCACTTTCTGCAACAAAAACACATCAAAATCAAACCAAAGCCAAAACTAAAAATTGAACATTTAAAGATCACGTCGAGGAACTGACCCCTGCGTGACCTCTGAGTTTATGAGTGACTTGTCCCGAGGCCACGTCCCACAGGATCACGGTTTTATCCGAGCTGCAGGAACAGATCTGGCTGTTGTCGAAGGAACTGTGGAGAAACAAGATCAGATAGATGTTAGGTCTTTATGTTAAACTGTATGTCTCCACCAACTGTCAGACTGTATTACACATGGTTTTGGACCATATCTCGTCTTTAATAAAACAGAAAAGTCCATCATTGTTACCATCTATAATAATATGTCTATGGTTGAACTACTGGAGTTAAAACAAGTCTGTGCTCGTGTTGAAGGACTCCTGAGCTGACCCTGAGGTCATGGAGTCTGTGTAGTCTCTGACCTGTCAGCGTCCAGCATCTCGTATCCATGACGACCCCTTGCCGACAGTCGATCGTCCGGAGCAGATGCTGTGGGAGCTGTGGACCCTGGGGTTTGGGCCGAGGGAACGCCATGGCCCTGTGTCCACAACATTAAACATGAACATAAAGCAGACACACGTTTATACTTTTTACAAATTAATAAGAAAAGTATTCAAAGACAGTTTTACTGTTTACTTTCAATACATTTGTAAATATAACAAGAGTAAATGAAATGTCATATTGGTTTGGTAAATTGTAGCCAAAGACCTAAATATAAACTACTTTAAGAGAAGTTCTCACAGCATTTCTGTTTGAAATAAAAAGTTGATTTTATTTTTGTATTTCTCTATGATTTTCATAAAGGTCTTGTACAAAAATAATTTGATTGTGTTTCCATTTTGTTGATTCCAATGACTTCTTTGGTTTTGTAATGTCTTCCTTGTTCCATAGAAGAGTGTTGTGCAGGAGAAGCTGTGGCTCTGACACAGTTTCCATGCTAGTAGAGCCTGCTGTAGAAAGATGATCGTTTTAGAGCTCATGTTCAACACTGGATTGACTTTGGAATAGAAACTGTAGACCACCAACCTCTTGAATATGTTCAAAGGATGAAGTGTCAGAGTGAGTCTGGGTTCCTCAGGCTTTGTTCAATCCATTTGATTTTAAAGATATCATTTGAATCTATCAAATCCAAAAGTTCAACACCTCCACATCCTTGGAACTGGTTAATATTGATTTTTCATCTGAAGTCTATCAATAGTTGATTGATTTCTTTGCATGTGTCTTCACTGACCTCTAGTGACAAGGCAGGGTAAACAAATCTGGACACGCCTTCTGCTTTTGTCAATAGACTTCTTCCTCAAATGGACCTGTCTCTTTGTAGACATACATTTAATATTGTTTAGTTTTTTTTAACTTAGGGATAAAACTCACCTTTTCTTTTTCTGCTCCATCTTTTGTGATAAGTATTCATAAATATTTAACCTCTTTTTTCACTAAAATACCACAAATTGAACTCTCAGCTCAATCATATAAAGTCAGAATCTCACATTTGGATGTGTTTAATATAAAACCAGATGCAGCAGAAGTTCTTGATTTGTTTTATGGCTTTCCCTGAAGTTTATCTTTTAAAAATAGAACTGTGTCATCTGCCAATTGTGTGAGTTTTATTTCTCTTTGGAAGATGTTAATTCCAATAATATTTAGTTCATTTTTAATAAATATTGATAGAATTTAAATAAAACCTGTTTGTGTGTCACTAATGATGTTTGAAAGAGCACTTTTAAGGCAGTGTTGAAGCGTTTGATGTGGTCATGTTTTCAGTGTTGACCTACACCAGATTTGGGAGCACACAGAGTTTCGACCTGTTGCTGAGGATTGTAATGTCTGGATTACGCTGGAATGCCTTTGATCCACCGCGAAGGTAAAAGAATGAACTGATGAATGCACTGTGAGACACATCTTTGACACAAAGTTGGAGAACAAATAATAAGGATCCTCAAACACAAGCCCCACAGACGACATATGAACAATGTGACGAGCATTTTACAAGTTGTGACTAAAACAAAGGCAGAAACAGAGAGGCTTGTAAAACAACAGCAGCAGTCACAGTTACCTAGAAAAGATGTTCCTGTTTTTAAAGGTGACCCTGACCTTTAAAGCCTTCATCAGAGCGTTTGAACACACTATTGAATTAAAAGAGGCACAACGACTCCTGGAAAAACATTTTGGAGATGAGCAGGTGATCACAAGTGTTTAGGAATCTAGGACTCATCCTGGACTCAGACTTGAATTTATTACATCATCAGCATTTTATTACCTTCAAAACATTTCCAAAGTCAAAGGGATAATGTCTAAAGCAGACTTAGAGAGACTTGTGCAGCGATGATTTTAGTTTAATGTCAAACATGTGTTTTATTATTTATTCTATTGTGAATAAAATATAAGTTTATGAGATTTTTTATTCACAGTTTGTACAGTGTCCTAACTTTTTGGGGGAATGGGGTTTGTATCATCCACATAGAGGTTACTTTTAAAATGGTGTCCTCCCATGTTAATCCCCTGTCCACCTGGATCTGCCCCAATAGCACAGGCTAACGGCTCCAGTGCTCGGAGAAATAAAGCTGGTGGAAGCCGTGTGGACCTAAAGACTTGAAAAGGATGTGATATTATACGGTTAGTTTTAACTCGTGCAAGTGGTTCATGGGACAGAGCCTTGGTCCATTTCATGTAATGGGTTCCAAATTTAGAGAGAACATAAAATAAGAAGGGCCACTCGATCCAAAGCTTTTCCAGCGACACAGCTACTGCTGGACCCTGAAAAGATGAATCCTTTAACATTTGATGAAATAGTCTTCTCATATTATTCGAGGCAAAACGTGATCCTTGCCTGGCTTTGGAACAAGAGAAATTAGAGCAGATCACATTGTTATTGGCTTTGACTGATTTGAGATAATATCATTGTACAACAAAGTTAAAAGAGGCACAAGTGTGTCTTGGACAGAACTCTAGACTGTGTCCAAGTCTGACAAGGGTTTTTATAAATGTGAGGGAGAAAAACAAGGCCAAAAATCTTCACAGATTTGGAATTTGGACAATAATAAATCTTAGAAATAATTTTGTAACTTGGATTTTAATGAAATTCAACAGGTTTAAATATCTCCTGAGAAGAAATATAAATCATATTTGTATTTAATCTTGTTTTTTACACTGCTCTGTTCACAGCTCGACTCAGACGGCTTCATGTGTCAGACCAACGCAGCAGAACAAGCACAAACATTAGATTTGACACAAACAGAGGCTTTAGTTTGTGGATTTAAGTCATTGTCTGACACTAATTTGACATGATCAGGAAATATCACAAAGAAAATAACACACTGCAATGTACAGACTTTTATACACAATGGATTAGCTTCAAGACCAACAGTTAGACTCAAGTTATAGACCTGAGTCCAAACAAATACTAAAGCACAAAAGACATTAGAAGATAAACATAAATACATAGATTTAATAATATTTGTGGAGTAAATATGAATGTATAATATTTAAGTGTGTGTGAGAGACAGGTACAAAGGCCCAAAAATATATCTTCTCAAAATCCTTTTAAAGCTTCTTAGACATGAGATTGGTAGAAACATGTCTAACTCATGGACACAGTGCCCTCTGCTGGACACAAACCTCCAATATATCTTTCATCTAAAAGTTGCAGGTCATGTGATCTTCAGCAGAGCTCTGATTGGTTCTCACAGACCTTAAGTACAAAACTGTATCAAACAAAGACAAATCATTAGTGAATTATAATATTAAAGGCATTTGTATCAGAAACAAATACAGTGTTTGTGTCTGATATAGTCTTATCTTTTGACTTTGTGCAGCGTCACAGAAGCAGCAGCAGAATTAATCCAACTATTGCACAGATAAGTCCAATGATCAACATGACAGGAAATGAAGAGCTATGTTCCTTTTCTGCAAGAATTTATCTCATGTTAATATTTACAACTCACATTGTACCAGTGCTTTATAAATACACCTTCAAACCTCCAACTTTGTGTTTCTATTTTGAATTAAAAAATCATTCTCACATTTGAGTGAGATCCAACTCTCTGGAGAAGTCCAAATGTGTGGAGATCTTGGGCCTTGTTCTTGTCCCTCACATTTATAAAAACCCTCGTCAGACTTGGACACTGCAGAAATGTTGAACTCACTTTGGGTTCCATTTTGGATTAGTTTTCCATTTTTATAGAAAAGGACAGAAGAAAGAGCAGTAGATGTGTTGAGTTTACAGCCGAGAGAAACTGTCACGGTCGCTCAGGACTCTGATCAGTTGGCCGCGGCCTCCGCCTCCGGCTCCCCCGCCCCTACAGACTCGCAGATGAGAAACAGGTGTGCGGGAACGCCGGCGGAGCAAGACCAGCTGAGCCGAGTTGGCAATCAACAGAGGATAAGAAGCACCGCAGCCTGCTCCTCGTTGCCAGATCGTAATACTAACTCCAGTCAGTTATACGTCTAGCTTGCTATTGCCTTGTTGTTTATTGAATTACTTACCTGTGCCTTTGTTCGTCTTAGATCCGTCCAGTCCTGCCGTATGTCCTGTTCCTGTTCCGTCTTCGTCTGTTCCTGTACCTTCAAGTCTCGTCCTCGATCCAGTTCCAGTCCAGCCCCGGTTTTGTCCTGTGTCCTCTCGTTATCTCAGAAGAACTTGTCATACCTTTGTGCCTCAATAAATCTGTTTATATTCCTTTACTTGTGTGTCTGCATTTGGGTTGTCTTGCCGGTCCATAACAGAAACAGGTGGTCCCTCAGTCACAGGATGAACAGGACTCACAAGGACAACATCACCTGTGAAAAGTCACACTTGGACTATTACATTATCACAGCAATAAAAAGAAGAGGATGGCTGTATTCATCTATTCTATGAAAAATGAAATGAAAAAAGTCATGTTGAGGGCATTGCTCAGTTCTCCTGATCCAGACTCACACCAAAACACTGCATTAGTTTTCTCTTTTGGGGAAAAGTCACATTTAGATGTATCTGTCCAGTAGGAAGTACATTGTGGTAAGAAAAGGCCGTTGTGAGAAAAGTCTTTGAGTGTCCACTCTCCATTAGTGGAGTTGGATTGACAGCTCAGTGAGACTTTGTCAGACGTGAGGTGCTGTGATGTGTCAGGACTCACTGTGAGAGACACTGGGGACTCAACATCTGCAAAACACTAATATAAGAGAGCAGCTCAGAGTCAGTGTGCCTCCAGACTGAACCTCTGTGTCACCAGTCACTGTGGCCTTTGCTTTTTCTCTGCATCACATTATGAAACGAAAAGAAACAGATCAGTTTAAATAAATCCCTTTTAGAGAAGCAGCTGTGTCCACTTTCTTCTCACTTTAATCAAACACATGTTGTTACAAAAAGAACTAAATCAAGACATTTTATTTGAGTGTATTAAAGAAAAAAGAAATCTAAGTCATAAATATGAAAATGAATAGTTGTCCAGACTCACTCAGTTCTTCCAGTGTGGTCTCTCTGCTCCACAGTGTTGTGTCTATTTCTTTTCTTTAGTTTGAGAAACAAAACAGTCTAAATAACAGCAGTAAAATAAACTGTTCTACACCGACTGATTACAAGTGCTTGATTTCAGATTTAATAAACGGAGTTGGGTAAGGCAGTATTTCAGTGGCTGCCCCCTGTGCATGGACTGACCTGCAAAAGGACTTCAATCCATCTGAACTTGTTACTTTAGGAGAATTTAAATCTATCCTAAAGAAGCGTGAACTAAAGGAGCATGGTAAATGTAACTGTTTTTAAACTCTTTTGTAACTATTGAGAGTAAATATTGTTCTTTGTGTGTTTGATAATTCTTGTATTTGTCACAAACTGTGTGTAATGCTGTCGTCTTGGCCAGGTCACTCTTGGAAAAGAGATTTTTGATCTCAATGAGGATATCACCAGGTTAAAGAAATAATATATTAAATAACTTTTTCTTAACTGTTCACTTTCTGTTTCTTTGACTTTTATTTTTCTTTCAGATCTATCTTTAAAAACACAAGTGTACTCATCAGTTTGTAAAACAGTGACAGTATTAGTTGATTCTGTGACGATGTGTTGGTCCATCCTCTGCAGGAGTAGACACCTCTATTTGAGACACTGACACCAGCTGAGTTTTCTTTCACCTCTGAGAGTCCGAGGCTGACTTTAGTCTGAACCATTCATAAGTTCCTTTAAAGCCTCGACTTCACAGCTCAGAGTCACACTGCTCTGTTCTGGGATGGTGTCACTGGAGCTTTTCAGATGGACTCGTCTATTTTCTGAAAATACAACAGAAGAAGAAATGCAAGAAAATGGTTACAGTTACTGAGTTCAATGTAGGACATGGTGAAAGTAGTTTTATTGTTTGTTTGTCTTTTGTGAAAAAAATAGCAGCTGTTGATGAATGTTTGTTTAATGGTGACTTTTGTCCTTGTTTTCCATATTTTAACTGTGGAGACTGCGATGATGAGTTGAATGAGTTTGAACTGTTTCGGTGTGAACCTTTCCTCCATGAGTCCAAACAGAACAGAGCAGAGGTTTACATTAAAAGTGAGACCAAGTCCGTTTAGTTTGGTCCACATTTCTTTTGAGTGACAGCAGTCTAAAAACAAATGTGTGTGGGTCTCGTCCTCAGAACAGTTTTGGTGCTTACATAACAACTCCATGAAACAGTGGCTCTGAGCGGGAGTCTGGTCACTGATATAAGCCTCTTATATCTCCAAGACTTTCATCAGAGTCTTTACAATCCAATGTGCAGCTTTATCAGTGCTGCACATTCATCGTTATTTCAATTTCAATTTTTATTTAATTCTTTACATTTACTTTTAAGAAGGTTTTCAATTCTACATTTCATAAATTCCCATAATTGTATTAGATTTATTTAATATTTTCAGTTCAGTTATGTAACTGATTTCTTAAATTGCCTTGACTCAGTAAATGGAGAAGGGAGGGGCTGCTCTCACGTGACACAGGTAGGGGAGGGGCTGCTCTCACCTGACACAGGTAGGGGAGGGGCTGCTCTCACCTGACTCAGGTAGGGGAAGGGCTGCTCTCACGTGACACAGGTAGGGGAGGGGCTGCTCTCACCTGACTCAGGTAGGGGAGGGGCTGCTCTCACCTGACACTTGTAGGAAGTGAAAGCATCAGACGGACATTTTGCTGTGTCGTGGTGTGAGGAGGTGAGTGTGACATTAGTGTTCTTTGACTTGATTAAAGCTGTTGTCTCAGTGTGGACTGTTACAGAGAGCAGAGGACAGACAGCTGCTGACTTTTACTGCGCTGTATTTCCACTGAGTTACTTCCTCTTGTTTAGTGTTGCCTCAGAACAGAGCCGCACCCTTCCACACAGGACCTAGTCTTGGTGCTGAATCATAAAGAAACCTTTCATTTTACACCTTTATTGCCAAAGTAAGTTGAATACAAAAAAATTCAAAAAGCCTATCTGAGAACAACAGAACGCAATTTATTCAAGCTTTTGTTGGGACTGTAGTATATTCGCTCACAACTGTTTTTTTACACTTAATTCTGGCTCTTCTTCGGCAAAGAAAATTAGAAAATTCAATTGGCTTATTGTTTTTCGTGCTATGTTTTGTCTCTAAATGTCTCTTAAGCTTATCTGGGTTTAAGCTCTCATGTGCCAAAACTTCGGAACAAATAACATATTTAGGATCTTCGATGTTTTTGGTAGTACTTGTGAATCCATATTATAAATAGTCTGTTTGGTATTTGCGAGGTTTGCTGACTCATATAGTACCTGCCACGGCTGGAGTTGCAGCTATGGGTGGCCAGTTGATGTGGTCTCCTCCTGAGTTCCCAACTTTGGAGCAGCAGTACGTTTTTTCTGAAGCCAACTATAGATTATTGATGGTGCGACTTGATGCAGGACAGGCTAACGCATTAATGTATCATTTTGTTTATTTATTCCCGCCGCATGCCTGGATTTGACCAAAATAGGCCCATTTACACTTTCAACATTTTATCACATTATCACGACTCACGGCCGTCCCATAACCGGAAACATAAATGTAATTCATTTTTTGTGTCCTATTATAATGTTGTAGGGGGCGCTGGAGGGCAATTTCTGAAGATCTCCCTTTAATTTCCATATCTTTGTGTTCAAGTCATAAATGGCAACAATTGGTTTCATTTGAGATTGCTTGAAGATTCCTTGTTAATAATGTCTTATGAACTGGCTTAAGAATGTCTTATGGGTGGCATTTCCTCACTACGTACACTCCAATAGACATAATCATAACGTAAACAGGCAATCTCCTACATTATTACAACAGAAGGAGTGTTTATTTATGTAAACATACAACACAATATCTTCTCCGTGTTCCTTTCTGTTGATCAGAAATAAACGCTAAGGTCAAAGCGTTAGCATTCAAGGCTAAACGTAGCACTCAGAAAGTGCTGCTTTGGAAATAAATTCACGTATAAAAAGACTTGCAGTCATGATATTTACAGTAATGTTTGAAATGTTTTTTGGCCAGCTATGATCTAGCAGTTACTAGGCCTGTCGCAATAGTCGATTTATTGAGCTATTGCTTGAGTTTAAGTTTACTACATTTAAAATGCTTCAGATGCGTCAGACGTTCCTGCTCTGTCTTACATTTACATTTAGCAGACGCTTTTACCCAAAGCGACTTACATTCACAAGTGTTACATTTATAGATGACGCTTTCATTTAAAGCGACTTACATTAAGGTACCATTCACCAGGGTTACAGCTGGAACACCACTGTAGGCAAGGTGGGTTAAGTGACCTGTCAATGTATCAAATGAAAGAAACAAGAGACTCACCTTTTGATGTTTTTGAGCTCCAGCACAGAATCTGTGGCATCTGTAAAATAAACATTTCATTTCATTCACAGTGGACAGTGTTTTTACTGCTTTAGTGCAAAAGAAAAAGAAGCCATAGTGACACTTTCATTGTGAACAGACTTTGTGAACTCTTGTCCTTTTTCTGGATTTGGACTTTTGATTACAGACAGTTTGGTAGCCTCGACTTCACAGCTCAGAGTCACACTGCTCTGTTCTGGGATGGTGTCACTGGAGCTTTTCAGATGGACTCTGCGTCTATTTTCTGAAAATACAACAGAATAAGAAATGCAAGAAAATGGTTACAGTTACTGAGTTCAATGTAGGACATGGTGAAAGTAGTTTTATTGTTTGTTTGTCTTTTGTGAAAAAAATAGCAGCTGTTGATGAATGTTTGTTTAATGGTGACTTTTGTCCTTGTTTTCCATATTTTAACTGTGGAGACTGCGATGATGAGTTGAATGAGGCTCTGAGCGGGAGTCTGGTCACTGATATAAGCCTCTTATATCTCCAAGACTTTCATCAGAGTCTTTACAATCCAATGTGCAGCTTTATCAGTGCTGCACATTCATCGTCATTTCAATTTAAATTTTTATTTAATTCTTTACATTTACTTTTAAGAAGGTTTTCAATTCTACATTTCATAAATTCCCATAATTGTATTAGATTTATTTAATATTTTCAGTTCAGTTATTCAACTGATTTCTTAAATTGCCTTGACTCAGTAAATGGAGAAGGGAGGGGCTGCTCTCACGTGACACAGGTAGGGGAGGGGCTGCTCTCACCTGACACAGGTAGGGGCATGGCCGCGGGAAGTGGGGGTGCTGGGGGTGCTGCAGCACCCCCTAGTGACGAGAGGGAGATTTAAAAAAATGTAGGCCTATTAAAATATTTTGCACAATTTATAAATTCCTTATGAATATTTTAGAAAATGATTTTGACACACGTAGGCTATTACGTATTCTTTTGGATTTTAATTTCATATTTTGAGGCCTAATCAACACAGGTTCGGAAGTTACGTTGTCAACGTCAGGCAGGCAGGTCACCGCCTTGAACTCCAGCTCAAAATGCTTATGCCAAGCATCGCCAAGCAGCTTGCCGATGTCACAAAAGACAGAGGGTTTAGGCTAAGTGTGTCACAGTCCAATATGTAGCATCATGTTTGATAAAGCTCCAGCCACAAACAAGAGCCATGTTTTCAGAGGTAGAAAAACTGACTGACTACCCATCTCCGTGGCCGAACGCACTTTCTCCGCCTTGCGTTTTTTGAAGATTGTGGGTACGCACAGGGTTTGAATTACAAAGTGGCTTTCGGGGGAGCCCTATTTTCCGATCCTCCCTGACTGACTTTAATGCTTTTGGTGCATGTTAGGGCATTTAAAACAATAGGTTTACAGTAAACCTATTGTTTACTTAGTAAACTGTTTACTATAAACGCAAGCGCCAGTCAGTGTTGTCAGTGTTAGGGCAAACAGCTCTGTCCACGGTTCTGAATCAAACGCTTAGGCTTACATTATGCAAATCATGATAAAAAAACAGAGTAACTCGCATAACAATCATAAAAATACATCAATAATAAATAGGATTAGGGCCAATCCTCACAAACGCACAGATCAAGTAAGTAATTCCATGATTCTTACCTCGTGAGCAACAGGCTTTTGCCTCCATGCATACTGTACATCCTAACTTCTGATTTTTGGAATAGAGCCATGTATTCCTGATTCTCCACTGACTCCATTGCTTTGTTGTCCAGTTGAAAGGTGTTGCATGATCGCCTGGTCCGCTGCAGGTCGCAGCGGTGGTTTCTGGCGCCAAAGTCTCGCTATCCTCGGTGCTGGTGCTGTCACTAGCAGCAACTTTTAGCGGCGGCGGAGGTATCACTGGCAAGCTAGTTGTAGCTGGTGCGCTGTCATCACTCCTCTTCGTTTGTTTTATAAATCCAAATTGACTGAGGTTTGGCTGCTTTCTTTTTGACATTCTTATTAGTATCCACAGAGTGTTCCAAAAAACGAATAAAGTATGTTTTGAACTTGAAGTTAAGCTAACATTCAAATACCAACTCAGTGAGAAGTTCAAGTAGTGACGTAAACGTAGTAATTTCAGTGCAGCGCCGCCACGCATGGATGGTCACAGCAGGAGACACAGCGGAAAATAGTGTTCGGAAATAGTAATGTAATGAGCGAATAAACACACAACATTGACACATTTTTAATATCATCATTTATTTCAGGAACCTTAATGTACAGAAAATCAAAATCTATATGCGACACAAAAAATGGACAGTGTTTTAGAGATCCCCCTAAATGTCTCAAAGTAGGCTTTCAGGAGCCCAGGTCCTTTTCAGGGGAGCCGAGCTCCCCTTAGCTCCCCCGTAATTCGAACCCTGGGTACGCAGCACCATGACCCAGAAAAGACTCGCACACCTTTCGCTGATGCATACCAACACAGACATTCTGAACTCCCTGGACATTCGTCCCCTCATGAGAGACTTTATCTCCACGACCCCAGAGCGCACCTCGACATTTGGACACCTGTAACCAGGGCACCCCCCGCCTGCATGTAGCTCAGGTAAGAGCATGGTGCTGCTGCGCTTGTAACATTTATTTTTTTGGCAACAAGTGTGGGATCAGCTTTGACTAGCCAAGCAATTGTAAGTAGTACACTATAGTATTTTTGTAAGGTGGTGGGGATGGAGATGGAGAGTATTATTTCGTTAGGTGTGTTCGTTGCGTAATGGCTGTGGAGAAATGTTCAATAAACAAATTGCTTAAATAGTCCGAGATTATTTCCTTGTGGTGTGCGTAAAAGATTCTGGAGTTAATAGAGTTGCGTGTGACATAAACGTGCAGTGACTCAAGCCAGCTGACCAAATCGATTGCATTGTTTTAGCGTTATTGTGAAGTTTGATTAATATTATATTTTGTTGTAATATTATTTGGTGTATCTAAATAAGTTGCATGTATGTATAGGCTATCTGAAATTGTAATGAAAGTAATTATTCATTATTATCTGAGAACTGATGTCTGTGTGTTTCAGACCCTGGCTGGCTGTGCACTGAAGTGTATATGACAATAAAGTAGTAAATCTCAATGTATTTATTTTTAAAATGTATTTTAAATAGGCCTATAGGCTCATAGGTTTTTTGTCAAAAAAAAAAAAAAAAAATTCACAGCACCCCCTGTTCAAAATTACTTCCTGCGGCCCTGGGTAGGGGAGGGGCTGCGCTCACCTGACACAGGTAGGGGAGGGGCTGCTCTCACCTGACTCAGGTAGGGGAGGGGCTGCTCTCACCTGACACTTGTAGGAAGTAAAAGTATCAGACGGGCATTTTGCTGTGTCGTGGTGTGAGGAGGTGAGTGTGACATTAGTGTTCTTTGACTTGATTAAAGCTGTTGTCTCAGTGTGGACTGTTACAGAGAGCAGAGGACAGACAGCTGCTGACTTTTACTGCGCTGTATTTACACTGAGTTACTTCCTCTTGTTTAGTGTTGCCTCAGAACAGAGCCGCACCCTTCCACACAGGACCTAGTCTTGGTGCGGAATCATAAAGAAACCTTTCATTTTACACCTTTATTGCCAAAGTAAGTTGAATACAAAAAAAATCAAAAAGCCTATCTGGGAACAACAGAACGCAATTTATTCAAACTTTTGTTGGGACTGTAGTATATTCGCTCACGACTGTTTTTTTACACTTAATTCTGGCTCTTCTTTGGCAAAGAAAATTAGAAAATTCAATTGGCTTATTGTTTTTCGTGCTATGTTTTGTCTCTAAATGTCTCTTAAGCTTATCTGGGTTTAAGCTCTCATGTGCCAAAACTTCGGAACAAATAACATATTTAGGATCTTCGATGTTTTTGGTAGTACTTGTGAATCCATATTATAAATAGTCTGTTTGGTATTTGCGAGGTTTGCTGACTCATATAGTACCTGCCACGGCTGGAGTTGCAGCTATGGGTGGCCAGTTGATGTGGTCTCCTCCTGAGTTCCCAACTTTGGAGCAGCAGTACGTTTTTTCTGAAGCCAACTATAGATTATTGATGGTGCGACTTGATGCAGGACAGGCTAACGCATTAATGTATCATTTTGTTTATTTATTCCGCGCATGCCTGGTTGACCAAAATAGGCCCATTTACACTTTCAACATTTTATCACATTATCACGACTCACGGCCGTCCCATAACCGGAAACATAAATGTAATACATTTTTTGTGTCCTATTATAATGTTGTAGGGGGCGCTGGAGGGCAATTTCTGAAGATCTCCCTTTAATTTCTATATCTTTGTGTTCAAGTCATAAATGGCAACAATTGGTTTCATTTGAGATTGCTTGAAGATTCCTTGTTAATAATGTCTTATGAACTGGCTTAAGAATGTCTTATGGGTGGCATTTCCTCACTAGGTACACTACAATAAGTAAGTAAGTAAGTAAGTAAATTTTATTTATATAGCACCTTTCACAGATATACATCACAAAGTGCTTTACAAAGTGCCATAAAAGAACAATAATAACAATAAAACTATGAGAATAAAAATTAAAACCACAAAATATTAAACATAAAAACATAAAAAGCCCAATCAACTAAAAGCTTGTTTAAATAAAAGTGTCTTCAGCTGCTTTTTAAAAGAATCAACAGAAGCGTCCACTCGCAGTGACAGGGGCAGGGCGTTCCAGAGTCTGGGGGCGACTGCTTGGAAAGACCGGTCTCCCCGAGTTTTAAAACAGGTTTTGGGGACTGTTAGAAGGTTTTGACCAGAAGACCGAAGAGCGTGGGAGGAGGAGTAAGGGGTCAGCAGGTCAGTGATGTACTGGGGGGCCTGTCCTTGCAGAGCTCTAAAAGTCAAGACTAAAATTTTTAAAATCGATTCTGAATTTGACTGGAAGCCAATGTAATAAGGATAAAACCGAGGAAATGTGAGCCCTTCTGTTGGTTCCAGTTAAAAGCCTGGCTGCAGCATTTTGCACCATTTGTAGCCGACTCAGAGACAATTTGTTAAAACAAGTAAAAAGAGAATTACAATAATCAAGACGAGAAGAAATAAAAGCATCCATCTCCAAGTCAGCTTTAGACAAAAACACTCTCAATTTAGAAATATTTCTCAAATGATAAAAACAGTTTTTGACCAACTGTCTAGAATGACTGTCCAGAGACATAGATTGGTCAAACAGAACACCAAGGTTTCTGAGGCTCGACTGGACGGAAGAACCCAGGGAACCAAGGTGTTGTTTGATTTGAGGTATTTTTTGATCTGGTGCAAAGATTAAAGATTCAGTCTTTTTTGTATTCAGCTGTAGGTAGTTATGGTATAACCAGTTCTTTATGCAAGACAAGCAGTCCAACAAATCAGTAAGTTTATGAAACTCCGAGTCTTTAAAAGAACAGTACAACTGAATGTCATCAGCATAAAAGTGATAAGACACATTTTTAAAACCGTGAATTATTTCACCAAGAGGGCGAATGTACAATAAAAACAAAAGAGGACCTAGCACTGAGCCTTGAGGAACTCCATATGACAGAGGGGTCATTTCAGACATATAGAGACAATAGACATAATCATAACGTAAACAGGCAATCTCCTACATTATTACAACAGAAGGAGTGTTTATTTATGTAAACATACAACACAATATCTTCTCCATGTTCCTTTCTGTTGATCAGAAATAAACGCTAAGATCAAAGCGTTAGCATTCAAGGCTAAACGTAGCACTCAGAAAGTGCTGCTTTGGAAATAAATTCACGTATAAAAAGACTTGCAGTCATGATATTTACAGTAATGTTTGAAATGTTTTTTGGCCAGCTATGATCTAGCAGTTACTAGGCCTGTCGCAATAGTCGATTTATTGAGCTATTGCTTGAGTTTAAGTTTACTACATTTAAAATGCTTCAGATGCGTCAGACGTTCCTGCTCTGTCTTACATTTACATTTAGCAGACGCTTTTACCCAAAGCGACTTACATTCACCAGTGTTACATTTATAGATGACGCTTTCATTTAAAGCGACTTACATTAAGGTTCCATTCACCAGGGTTACAGCTGGAACACCACTGTAGGCAAGGTGGGTTAAGTGTCTTGCCCAAGGACACAGTATGAACTGTGGGGAGAGCGGGATTCGAACCGCCTACCTGCCGGTTGAAGGGCGACCGCTCTATCACTGAGCTACTGCCGCCCGTCTTAGTTCTGTTGGACTTGAGTGCTGCGTTTGATACAGGGGACCATGAAATCCTGTCACAAAGATTAGAGGAATGGATAGTTGTCACTGGAACTGCTCTTAAACTGTTATTTATTTATTAATAACGTCGAGTGTGTCAGAGGCTTTACATTTACATCAGAAGTTTTAAAAGCACAACAATAATGTATTTGTACTAATTGTGGATGTACATGTCATTCTGTGAAGTAGGTTTGCATTTACTATTTTCCCTTCGTTCATGTCCTATTATTAGTGACATGGTCCCTGTGGCTGATGCTCAGTTTCTACATTATATACTGTCCAAAAAACATAATGTCAGAACAGGTTCAATTCAGAAATACTACAACTTCTCAAGCAGAAAGATTTAACTCAAATAAAAAAAAAATATACAGAACATCTAAAACCCAGGAAACAAAAGTACAATTAATGTCAATTAGAAATAAGTGTCTGTTGCATTGTGTAAAGAGGCTTCAAATCCTAAAATGCTGTTGCAAACATTTAAAAACATAAACGTCAAATGTAAAAAGAACAACTCAAATTAAATTCAGATGAACTTCAATGGAGTACTCATCACTGAATATTAACAAAAATCACTTTTAATGATTCTTTAGTGACATGTGTAAATTAAGTGTCTTCTAAGTGTCCAGCCTCAAAGCCTTTGGCAGAAACTCATCAGTATCATCACATTTGACATTTACAGAACTCTCACAGATGGACATGTGTCAGACCTTACGTTCCCTAAACAACTCACATTCTTATGACACAAATGAGCTCAACATGAACTTTCTGAACCTCTTTTACATTGTCTGATTCATCTTTGTGTCAGGCTCTCTGTGTTCCCTTCAACCTGGAAAACTGCTCAAATCCTCCCAATATTTAAAGCTGATGACCCCCCCCCCCCCCCCCACACACACACACACACATTTCTAACTATAGACCGATCCTTCAGTCATTTTAAAAAGAATGAGAAACTTCTCTAAAATCAATGAATGGAATCTGTCAGAAATAACAAGCTGCTCACTAACTGTCCATATGTCTTTTGTCCAAACCTGGTCTGTAATTACTCAACATGTTTACTGTGAGCACATGACAGTGTCATCTTCCACTCTGATCCAAATCCAAATAGCATCAGTTCTAAAGTGTCACCTGATCTTCAAAATCTGGAGAGCATCTTACAATCAGTGTAAAGAAGACAGAAGCATGTGCTTTCACTCACACAGGAAGCATTTATCCAGGTCAAATACAGTCGTTCTGGACAATCCAACACTTTCTATGACACCAACCTATAAATATGTTGGTGTGCTCCTGAATTCTCATCTCTTCTACAGAGAGCACAGTCAGAACCTAACAAAGAAACGACAGCAAACACTGTATGTTTACAACACAATCACATCTGACCTGTCACTTTCAGGATCTGAAACAGATCTACTGCTGTAATCCTATCAACCATCTCATACTGTCTTTCCATTTGGACACTCAGCACTAATGATGTTCTAGAGCCAGTGTCCAGACTCTAGAACAGAGCCTACAAGCTCCAGAAGAGACCTCCTGGTTGGGTTCATCATTGTACAGCACTGTCTCAGACAAATGCTCTCACTTTCCCAAAGAACAGAAAGTATCACACATTAATGTTTATTTTCAGATGTAAACAACTCTCTGTCCCCAGCTCTGAGTGTTGTCCTCTCGGCTGTGAACACTGGACATGACCCAATCACAAAATCATGCGTCCTGCTTTTAAAAACTATTCTGGGCAAAAGTCCTTTTTTCACAATTTGACAAAAGTGTGGGACACTATTCCTTCCACATAAGGACAATAAGTTGTCCCACACAGTTGAAAAAGGCTCCCGGACAGTTTCTATTGTGAGCAGTGACAGGCCTGGTCCTGAACAGGCCTCTGTGTGGATGTGATACAGGAGTGTGTTTCTCTGTCGTCTTGTGTCAAGCCCTTGTTTCTTATTGTGCTGCAGAACAGGAACCTGCTGCAAACCACTTCTTTGAACTGAGTCAGGCCCCATTAACTGGAACACAACTGTTGCTTTTACTTTGTCCTCTTTAATGGACTGACTGACAAACACTGAGTTCTACTTCCTTTCTATCAATTCCTTTCTTCAAAAAAAAAAAATCTCTTATCCTAGCTTTGTAAACTGTGCTGGGTTTAAACTGACTAGTTTGTTGTGCACTTATGCTTTTTGTACCTTGTGTTGTTAAAATTGCTTCCATTGTTTTTCTTATAAGCCACTTTGGATAAAACGTCTGCTAAATGACTAAATGTAAAGTGAGCCATTGGGATCATTTAAATACATGAAGCATTGCCTCATCAGTGACTAGACGTGCTGTAATCTAGTGTCTTTGCAGCCCACACACACACACACAAGTCCCATTATTCAAAATACATGTTGAATACAGATGTTTTACTGAGTCTTAAAAGTCGACAGAGATGATATATTACAAAGTGTAAAGTCCATTATTTAGGAACATTAACACTGAAGGATCTGCCACCTACAGAGGACAACTGAAAACGTGGGATGGACCTAAGAGCGAGCTCAGATGATGTGAGAGAGCGGGGGGGCAGTAGGAGGAGAGTAGCTCAGACACCATTTAATGCCTTAAATGTTAGAAGTAAGATGTTAAAGTGAACGCCAGTGAAGCTCATGCAGCAACAGAGTAATGTGAGCAGAACGCCTGGTGGAGCTGAGAACTCTAGCTGCTGACCTTTGAACCAAGAAATAAAGCATTGCAATAATCCAGATGTGATGTGATTAATGCATGAATTAAGATTTCAGCAGCAGCTCGAGTGAGCAAAGATCAAAGATGTGTAATATTGTAAAGATTGAAAAAAGAGTTTTTAACAACACAAGAGAGATGAGAGGGAAAAGATAACGTTGAGTCAAAGGCGGCAGGATGTATTCGATGACTTGTGACAGCGTTGTGAGAGCGGTGGTGAGAGTGAAAGCACAGGACGAGTTTGTTGAGTGAGTCGAGTCAGCTGACATTAAATGTGCTTTTGAGTCACTTGAATGAGGGCCGTCTTTAACAATGGATTCAGTGATTGACTTGAGTTTGTCTGAAAAGAATGAGATAAGCTCTTGAGCAGCACATTGGAGCCAGAGAGAACATGTTGTGGAGGTTTACAGATTGTTTACCAGAGTAAACAGTGCTTTAGGCCTGCACATGGAACTCTTAATAGTAGAAGAGAAAGAAGAGGATGGAGCAGCATTGAGGGATGTCAGGTGTTGATCAAACACTCCTTAAAAGCCACAGAGTGTTCAATGAGTCCAGATTTCCTGAACAGTCTTTCCAGGCGACGACCTTTAGCTTTCATCGCTCGAAGTTCAGGAGTGAACCAGGCTGAGACATGGGAAGAAGAAACTGGTCTAGTTTTAACACCAGCATGCTTCTCAGAGATTTAGGAAATAGTATTATTGTAGATAGAACAGATTTCTGATGGACAGTTAGATGATAAACAATCTGACAAAGGTACAAACTCTTATTGAAATAGAAAAATAACTGGTTTTACAAAAGGTCAGCATTTGTTTTTTTGTAGGTGATGTAGTTGTTGGAAAACTAAAACTGAAGTTTAAGAGTTAATGCTGAGAAAAATCAAATCAGAGCCATTAATAAGAATATTATATAATCCAGATATACATATAAGATCTAATATAAGAGCCCTGGAGTGAGAGGTGACATGTGTTAGTTTGAAACAGTCCAGAACACACAACAGTTCATTAAATATAATGTGTTCATGTGTTCTGTGAAGGCTTCTACTTCCTGAGTTCTGATTTTGACCCACGTGTCATCAACATATCTGAACCAGTGACTGGACACTGTACCTGGGAAAGAGACCAGAGCTCTGTTCTCCACTTCCTCCATGAACAGGTGAGCCACAATCAGAGAGACAGGTGATCCCATGGCACAGCACTGTTTTTGTCTCTAGAAGTTACCACCTGGCTTTCTTAGACTGTGCAGTGGTTCTTTGTGAGGACAGGACTCTTCAAGTAGAAGTTTATATGAAGCCAACACAGATCAGTATTTGCTGTTTGTCTGGGAGTCATCAGGATTCTTCAGCACAAGAGGTGCCCACAACCTCAGAAGGTCAACGGAAAAGAAGAACAACACATCTGTAAAGCCCTGAGAGACTGTGGATACCCCAGATGGACTTTCAACAAAACCAAGAGGACACAGAAACCAAACAGACAGGAACCAGAGACAAAAGGGAAGGGTGTAGTTAACTCTGGTTCAGTGTTGCTCAAGAGTTAACAGTGTTTTCATATTTGTACAAGTCATAACATGTGTTCACCACAAACTGAACCACTCCTTTTGAGTTTCACTGCAGCGAACTCTTTCTGTCGACACCGAGCGGTGAGTTTTCTCTGTGTTCTCTTTCTGTTAGTTTATAATCTGTTTTTATAAAAATGTTATGTTGATGCTTAAATGATGTTTAAGAGTTTAGTTGAAAAGATGGATCAAAGACAGAGTCACGACTGAAGCAGAGACAAAATGGAGGACAGACCAGCTCTGGTTCAGACTCTGGTCTAGTCCTGGTCTAGTCCTAATTCAGCGCTGGTCTAGTTCTGGTTCAGCTCTGGTCTAGTCCTGGTCTAGTTCTGGTTCAGCGCTGGTCTAGTCCTGGTCTAGTCCTGGTTTAGCTCTGGTCTAGTCCTGGTCTAGTCCTGGTTCAGCGCTGGTCTAGTTCTGGTTCAGCTCTGGTCTAGTCCTGGTCTAGTTCTGGTTCAGCGCTGGTCTAGTCCTGGTCTAGTCCTGGTTCAGCTCTGGTCTAGTCCTGGTCTAGTCCTGGTTTAGCACTGGTCTAATCCTGGTCTAGACCTGTTCAGCTTTGGTCTAGTCCTGGTTTAGTCCTGGTTCAGCGCTGGTCTAGTCCTGGTCTAGTCCTGGATAAGCTCTGGTCTAGTCCTGGTCTAGTCTTGGTTCAGACTCTGGTCTAGTCCTGGTTCAGACTCTGGACTAGTCCTGGTTTAGTCCTGGTTCAGCGCTGGTCTAGTCCTGGTTCAGCGCTGGTCTAGTCCTGGTCTAGTCCTGGATAAGCTCTGGTCTAGTCCTGGTCTAGTCCTGGTTCAGCGCTGGTCTAGTCCTGGTTCAGACTCTGGACTAGTCCTGGTTTAGTCCTGGTTCAGCGCTGGTCTAGTCCTGGTCTAGTCCTGGTCTAGCCCTGGTCTAGTCCTGGATAAGCTCTGGTCTAGTCCTGGTCTAGTCCTGGTTCAGCGCTGGTCTAGTCCTGGTTCAGACTCTGGACTAGTCCTGGTTTAGTCCTGGTTCAGCGCTGGTCTAGTCCTAGTCTAGTCCTGGTTCAGACTCTGGTCTAGTCCTGGTCTAGTCCTGGTTCAGACTCTGGTCTAGTCCTGGTCTAGTCCTGGATAAGCTCTGGTCTAGTCCTGGTCTAGTCCTGATTCAGACTCTGGTCTAGTCCTGGTCTAGTCCTGGTTCAGCGCTGGTCTAGTCCTGGTTCAGACTCTGGACTAGTCCTGGTTTAGTCCTGGTTCAGCGCTGGTCTAGTCCTGGTTAAGCTCTGGTCTAGTCCTGGTCTAGTCCTGGTTCAGCGCTGGTCTAGTCCTGGTTTTGTCCTGGTCTAGCCCTGGTCTAGTCCTGATTCAGCGTTGGTCTAGTCCTGGTTAAGTTCTAGTCTAGTCCTGGTCTAGTCCTGGTTCAGCGCTGGTCTAGTCCTAGTCTAGTCCTGGTTCAGCGCTGGTCTAGTCCTGGTCTAGTCCTGGTTCAGCTCTGGTCTAGTCCTGGTCTTGTCCTCGTTCAGCTCTGGTCTAGTCCTGGTTCAGCGCTGGTTTAGTCCTGGTCTAGTCCTGGTTAAGTTCTAGTCTAGTCCTGGTCTAGTCCTGGTTCAGCTCTGGTCTAGTCCTGGTCTAGTCCTGGTCTAGTCCTGGTCTATTCCCGGTTCAGCTCTGGTCTTGTCCTGGTCTGGTCCTGGTCTTGTCCTGGTTCAGACTCTGGTCTAGTCCTGGTTCAGCGCTGGTCTAGTCCTGGTCTAGTCCTGGTTCAGACTCTGGACTAGTCCTGGTTTAGTCCTGGTTCAGCACTGGTCTAGTCCTGGTTAAGCTCTGGTCTAGTCCTGGTCTAGTCCTGGTTCAGCGCTGGTCTAGCCCTGGTCTAGCTCTGGTCTAGTCCTGGTCTAGTCCTGGTTCAGCGCTGGTCTAGTCCTGGTTAAGCTCTGGTCTAGTCCTGGTCTAGTCCTGGTTCAGCGCTGGTCTAGCCCTGGTCTAGTCCTGGTCTAGTCCTGGTTCAGCGCTGGTCTAGTCCTGGTCTAGTCCTGGTTAAGCTCTAGTCTAGTCCTGGTCTAGTCCTGGTTCAGCGCTGGTCTAGTCCTGGTCTAGTCCTGGTTCAGCTCTGGTCTAGTCCTAGTCTAGTCCTGGTTCAGCGCTGGTCTAGTCCTGGTCTTGTCCTGGTTCAGCTCTGGTCTAGTCCTGGTTCAGCGCTGGTCTAGTCCTGGTCTACTCCTGGATAAGCTCTTGTCTAGTCCTGGTCTAGTCCTGGTTCAGCGCTGGTCTAGTCCTGGTCTAGTCCTGGTCTTGTCCTGGTCTAGTTCTGGTCTAGTCCTGGTTTAGCGCTGGTCTAGTCCTGGTCTCGTCCTGGTTCAGCGCTAGTCTAGTCCTGGTTCAGCTCTTGTCTAGTCCTGGTCTAGTCCTGGTTCAGCGCTGGTCTAGTCCTGGTCTAGTCCTTGTCTAGTCCTGGTTCAGCGCTGGTCTAGTCCTGGTCTAGTCCTGGTCTAGCCCTGGTCTAGTCCTGGTCTAGTCCTGGTTCAGCGCTGGTCTAGTCCTGGTCTAGTCCTGGTTCAGCGCTGGTCTAGTCCTGGTTTAGTCCTGGTTCAGCTCTGGTCTAGTTCTGGTCTAGTCCTGGTTCAGCTCTGGTCTAGTCCTGGTTCAGCTCTGGTCTAGTCCTGGTCTAGTCCTGGTTCAGCGCTGGTCTAGTCCTGGTCTAGTCCTGGTGTAGTCCTGGTTCAGCGCTGGTCTAGTCCTGGTCTAGTCCTGGTGTAGTCCTGGTTCAGCTCTAGTCTAGTCCTGGTGTAGTCCTGGTTCAGCTCTAGTCTAGTCCTGGTCTTGTCCTGGTTCAGCTCTAGTCTAGTCCTGGTCTAGTCCTGGTTCAGCACTGGTCTAGTCCTGGTTCAGCTCTGGTCTAGTCCTGGTTTTGTTCTGGTCTAGTCCTGGTCTAGTCCTTTTTCAGCTCTGGTCTAGTCCTGGTCTAGTCCTGGTTCAGACTCTGGTCTAGTCCTGGTTCAGCTCTAGTCTAGTCCTGGTCTAGTCCTGGTCTAGTCCTGGTTCAGCACTGGTCTAGTCCTGGTTCAGCTCTGGTCTTCTCCTGGTCTAGTCCTGGTCTAGTCCTGGTTCAGACTCTGGTCTAGTCCTGGTTCAGCTCTGGTCTAGTCCTGGTTTTGTCCTGGTCTAGTCCTTTTTCGGCTCTGGTCTAGTCCTGGTCTAGTCCTGGTTCAGACTCTGGTCTAGTCCTGGTTCAGCTCTGGTCTAGTCCTGGTCTAGTCCTGGTTCAGCGCTGGTCTAGTTCTGGTTCAGACTCTGGACTAGTCCTGCTTTAGTCCTGGTCTAGTCCTGGTTCAGCGCTGGTCTAGTCCTGGTCTAGTCTGGTTTAGTCCTGGTTCAGACTCTGGACTAGTCCGGGTCTAGTCCTGGTCTTGTCCTGGTTCAGCTCTGGTCTTGTCCTGGTTTTGTCCTGGTCTAGTCCTGGTCTAGTCCTTTTTCAGCTCTGGTCTTGTCCTGGTCTAGTCCTGGTTCAGCTCTGGTCTAGTCCTGGTCTAGTCCTGGTTCAGCGCTGGTCTAGTCCTGGTCTAGTCCTGGTTCAGCCCTGGTCTACTCCTGGTCTAGTCCTGGTGTAGTCCTGGTTCAGCTCTGGTCTAGTCCTGGTCTAGTCTTTGTCTAGTCCTGGTGTAGTCCTGGTTCAGCTCTAGTCTAGTCCTGGTCTAGTCCTGGTCTAGTCCTGGTTCAGCTCTAGTCTAGTCCTGGTCTAGTCCTGGTGTAGTCCTGGTTCAGCTCTAGTCTAGTCCTGATCTTGTCCTGGTCTAGTCCTGGTGTAGTCCTGGTTCAGCTCTAGTCTAGTCCTGGTCTAGTCCTGGTCTAGTCCTGGTCTAGTCCTGGTTCAGCTCTAGTCTAGTCCTGGTCTAGTCCTGGTCTAGTCCTGGTTCAGCTCTAGTCTAGTCCTGGTCTTGTCCTGGTCTAGTCCTGGTCTAGTCCTGGTCTAGTCCTTTTTCAGCTCTGGTCTAGTCCTGGTCTAGTCCTGGTTCAGACTCTGGTCTAGTCCTGGTTCAGCTCTAGTCTAGTCCTGGTCTTGTCCTGGTCTTGTCCTGGTCTTGTCCTGGTCTTGTCCTGGTCTTGTCCTGGTCTTGTCCTGGTGTAGTCCTGGTTCAGCTCTAGTCTAGTCCTGTTCTAGTCCTGGTCAAGTCCTGGTCTTTAATCGAAGTAACTAGGAGAAGCAACCTAGCAGCAGAAGCCTACAGAACTGTGTGAGTGTATGTAATTCTTGTCTTTTTGAGCTTATAGTGCCGTGTTATTGCTGAGAAACCGCGCAGTGTGTTTACTACGACCCTGTCACGTGGTGTACCGGTGTCTAGTCTCAGCTGCTAGCGGGCTAGTTTCGTTTGAGTTGTTTGTGGCTGTGTGGAGGTGTGACCTGCTGAATTCAATTACTTGAATAGACGGGTATTTAAGTAGGAGTTAACACCACGCTATGACAGCTGCCGCGACCG
Organism: Perccottus glenii; assembly: GCA_024416835.2. Taxonomy (NCBI): domain Eukaryota; kingdom Metazoa; phylum Chordata; class Actinopteri; order Gobiiformes; family Odontobutidae; genus Perccottus; species Perccottus glenii. The sequence continues at coordinate 183,049 of JALDQB020000073.1, forward strand.
CTGCCGCGAAGACCGAAGAGAGTAAAGACCATCGACTCTACCTGCACGCGACTCCACCGAGCAGGGACACACCGACATAGGACCTGAGTATTGCAATTTTTTAGTACTAATTGTTTGCACTTATAATTTATTATTTCTACTATTACTTTCTTCTTGTATATTTTTTCCTCTTCGGCTCTTAAATGTGTTTTCAAATTACTACTGTCATTTCAACACGGAAATTATCATCTGTTTCACGCAAAAGGCGACGCAACCATAATAATCTGCATGTTGTATCACTGTCACTAACTGCCCCTTCTACTTTCCCAATAGGCTTGTGGAACTGCCAGTCTGCTGTGAACAAAGCTGATTTCATTACAGCTTTTGTGCAACATTCTGGTCTTTCAGTTGTAGCACTTACAGAAACATGGATCAAACCAGAGGACTCTGCCACTCCCGCCGCCCTCTACCATAATCACACTTTCTCCCACAGTCCTCGCCTCACTGGAATGGGCGGAGGGACCGGACTACTTATTCCTACTGACTGGAAGTTCAAACAGCTATCACCCTTGTGTGACAATAGCTCCTTCGAGTTCCAAGCTGTTACCATCACCCACCCTATTAAAAGTCATTTTGTAGTTATCTATCGGCCCCCAGGTCCGCTTGGACATTTCTTGGAAGAGTTGGATGCGCTTCTTTCATCCTTCCCTGAGGATGGTACCCCTCTGGTGGTATTAGGAGACTTCAACATCCACCTTGAAAAGCCACAGGCTGCTAACTTCATTAACCTAACTGCATCATTTGACCTCAAGCAGGTTTCCACATCGGCAACCCACAAGTCTGGTAACCAACTAGATCTTATCTACATAAGATACTGCTCCACTCGGCACACTCAGGTCACGCCACTGCACACTTCCGATCATTTCTTCATTACTCTCGACCTTGACCTAACTTCTCCAGACACTGCAATTGTTTTACCGCTGGTCACTTTCCGACGCAACCTGCGTACACTCAGTCCCTCCCGTTTTCCTCTGCTGTCTCTTCTGCACTCCTCTTCTGAGGAGCTCTCTCTTTTAAACACAAACAACGCCACCGACACTCTGTGCTCCACGCTTTCATCCTGCTTGGACAACTTATGCCCTCTTACATCTAGACCAGCCCGTACATCATCGTCTGCCCCCTGGTTATCCGATGTTCTACGCGAGCACCGCGCCAGCCTCCGGTCAGCTGAGAGAAAATGGCGCAAGTCAGAAGATCCTACTAACCTCTGTATCTACCAGTCTCTCCTCTCTACTTTCTCCGCTGATGTCACCTCTGCAAAAACTGTCTACTACCATTCTAGGTTAATCAACTCACCTGACTCGCGCACACTCTTTAAAACCTTTTCCACCCTCCTTTGTCCGCCTGCTCCCCCACCTTCATCGGATTTAACAGCTGATGATTTCGCGTCTTTCTTTATAAAGAAAACGACCGCCATCAGCAGTCAGTTCTCTGCGCCACCACCTGCCGAGCTCATTCAGACCCCTGATATGTGTTTGCTCACTTCCTTCTCTCCTCTAACTGAAGCAGATGTTTCCAAGGTCATTAGTTCTAACCACCCTACTACCTGCCCGCTGGATCCCATCCCCACACATCTCCTTCAGGCCATCTCTCCATCTGTCGTGCCTGCTCTCACCCACATCATCAACTCATCTCTTTCCACTGGGTCATTCCCCACAGCTTTCAAAGAGGCCCACATCACACCACTACTGAAGAAACCCACTCTTAACCCTACACTGCTAGAGAACTACAGACCGGTTTCCCTCCTTCCCTTCATCGCCAAAGCTCTGGAGCGAGTTGTCAGCTCTCATCCTTTCTCACACGGAACAACCTCCTGGACCAGAACCAGTCTGGGTTCAAGAGCGGTCATTCCACCGAAACTGCCCTGCTCTCAGTCATCGAAGCTCTGAGACTGGCAAAAGCAACATCCAAGTCATCTGTACTCATCTTACTGGATCTGTCTGCTGCTTTTGACACTGTTAATCATCACATCCTCCTGTCTTCTCTCAGGGTGATGGGTGTCTCTGGAATGGCGTTGCAATGGTGCAAGTCTTACCTCTCGGATAGGTCATTCAGAGTATCCTGGAGAAATGAGGTCTCTGAGTCCCAACATCTCAATACAGGGGTGCCACAGGGCTCAGTGCTTGGACCGCTACTCTTTTCCATATACATGACATCCCTTGGCTCTGTCATCCAGAAGCATGGCTTTTCCTATCACTGCTATGCAGATGACACTCAACTCCACCTGTCATTTCAACCTGACGATCCGACGGTCTCTGCTCGCGTCTCAGGCTGTCTGAGTGACATCTCACTTTGGATGAAGGACCATCACCTGCAGCTGAACCTTGCAAAAACAGAACTGCTTGTGATTCCAGCCAATCCAAAGACCCACCACAACCTCTCCATTCAACTAGGCCCATCAACCATTACACCGTCCAGCACTGCCAGAAATCTGGGAGTGGTAATTGATGATCAGTTAAACTTCACAAGTCATGTCGCCAGCACCACCCGGTCCTGTAGATTCATCCTCTACAACATTAGGAAAATTAGACCTTTCCTATCCGGGGCACTCTACGCAAATTCTAGTCCAGGCTCTTATCTTGTCCAAACTGGATTATTGCAATGCTCTACTGGCTGGACTCCCTGCCTGCACAACCAAACCTCTGCAGCTGATCCAGAATGCAGCGGCAAGAGTGGTCTTTAATGAACCAAAGAGAGCGCACGTAACTCCTCTATTCATTAGGTTACACTGGCTCCCGGTTGACGCCCGCATCAAGTTCAAAGCTATGCTCTTGGCCTACAAGACCACCACTGGTTCTGCACCCTCATATCTTCACTCACTAATGCAGACCTACGTTCCTACCAGATCCCTGCACTCTGCAAATGAACAACGTCTGGTGGTACTGTCCCAAAAAGGTACAAAATCCCTCTCACGTACCTTCTCTGGCTCTGTTCCACTTTGGTGGAATGATCTACCTGCTGCTACAAGATCAGCAGATTATGTAGCCGTCTTTAAAAAACGCCTGAAAACACATCTCTTCCGTCAACACCTGACTGACAAACACTGAGTTCTACTTCCTTTCTATCAATTCCTTCTTTTAAAAAAAAATAAATAAATAAATAAAAATTTCTCTTATCCTTAGCATTGTATACTGCGCTGGGTTTAAACTGACTAGTTTTTGTGAACTTATGCTTTTTGTTCCTTTTGTTGTTAAAATTGCTTCCATTGTTATCCTCACTTGTAAGTCGCTTTGGATAAAAGCGTCTGCTAAATGACTAAATGTAAATGTAAATGGTCTAGTCCTGGTGTAGTCCTGGTTCAGCTCTAGTCTAGTCCTGGTCTAGTCCTGGTTTAGTCCTGGTGTAGTCCTGGTTCAGCTCTAGTCTAGTCCTGGTCTAGTCCTGGTCTAGTCCTGGAGCTGCTCAAAGCTAAACAACAACTTTTCTTTAAGAAAAACAGAAAAGAACATCCTCAAACTTCAGCACAAACTCTTTGAATTTGAAATAAAACCAACTTGAAGAACAAAGTGAGAACTCCAAACTCTATCTGGACCAGTGCAGACAAACTTCCTCAGGACAATGAAGAAATAAACAAGACATTGTGACAATACTATTCTAATGTCTTTACATCAGAACATGACAGAGCATCTGCACAAACTGAGACTTTTCTAAAACTCAAAGAGTTCACAGCAGACCACTTGGATCAACCACACAACATCGATGAAAGAACCAAAGACTAAAACTCATGCAACAAGAAATCAGCTGCTTAGATGGACACCACAATGAATTTTACAAACATTTGTGGCCCCTCCTCTCACCTTTATTCCTCAAATGAACCTCAGAAATCCACAACAATCAACAAGTACCATATGACATGAAGAGTGCATTAATAACACTGCTACTCAAACCAAGCCCTCTATAACAACCCCCTCAGTATCAATAACTACAAACGCTCAAATATCCACATGTTTGACTTTAAACAGAGTAACTAGGCAAGGATGTCCATTATGTCCATTACTCTTGGCACTGTTCATAGAAGCAGCCACCGGTGGGAGGGGAACAGCCATAAGACAGAATAATAATAATAATACGTTTTATTTATATAGCGCCTTTCCAGAGCTCAAGGACACTTTACAATAAACAAACAACAATAAAGACAATTGACAAAGAGAGCAGACAGAACAACAATAGGCAAATGAGAGTGCAAGTACAGTAAGTGAAAAAACCCACTAAGAACTGTAACATTCAGAAAATAGGTGTGTTTTGAGCATGGATTTGAATTCAGAGATAGTGTTAACAAAACAGAGTGATGGGGGAGAGAGTTCCACATTTTGGGCGCAATAACACTGAATGATCTGCCCCCCATTGAAGCAAGGCGATGCCGAGGGACAACGAGAAGGCTGGAATCAGCGGATCGTAAAGAGCGAGTAACACTATTACAGGCCTCAGAACATCCTCTCATCAACATAAACTCATGACACACTCTTATTCTAACAAACATTTCAAAGTCCCTTCTGTCAGTCCACAATCTGATGAACAGATTCAGTAAGGTATCTGTCTGTTCCATCAACTGGTCCAAGTCCCAGACTCTGGCTCTAAACCACTTTGACTGGGACGCTGAGGTCAGGGATAGACCTTAGAACCTCAGATGGAAACAATCCATCAAAAATCTCACAATACAGATCTCAACCAATACAAAAGAAAGATTCAATGACCTCTGACCTCCTCCAACAATCCTACAACCTCCCACAGCACAGCCATTATTAATATGTCCAGTTAAAATAAACATTAATAACTTTAACAACTTTACCCCCCACTGCTCTTAAAATGACACTCAGTCAAATCCACAAAACCTTTATCACAAATCTATTAATGATTGAGTTTTCATGAGCCCAGCAGCAACAGCGACAGACAAATGGACTCAAGACTTAAATATTCAACACTCAACAATAAACTAGAGTTAATCTAATCCAAGAGAATCCACAGGAGCACATCACTGATCATCTCATGCACCACATGGGATTTTCAGACTCTAACACCTGCACACACTGCCCACACAAACTGACACCATCTCCACGCACTCTGGCTCTGGACACCAGTCAATAACCTCTGGACGGGGGTCATGGGAGAGCTGTCCAGGATCCTCAGCCTCAGCACTCTCCTCATCCATAGCCCTACTAGGTCACCTGTCCACACTCCAAATTCTGAAACACACACAAAATCATCTTCATTTCAAAAAACACTGCAAAAAAAAAAAAAACAACAACCAACAAAAATATGAATAAATCCCTGGCTCCACCTTCTTCTGGACGACTCAACCTGAAACACTAACACATAATCCTGACTACAACCAAATATGGCACAACTTCTAAACTGTTTGGTAACATTAATGATGAACCCCTTTTTTGTTTTGGGCTTAAATATAATTGAGTGAATATAAAGTGCAGTTGTCACTTGCAGTGTGTTTGAAGTGATATTAAAAGGACTTGACTCATTAAATATCTAACTTTAGGCTCTTCCTGCTGTTAAACAGTTAAACAAAGCTCCATCGAGAATGATTTTCCTCCTTCAGCTAAACTCAGAGTGAACAGACTCAGAGTCGACTGAACTCTCTCTGAACCTGTTTCTGAAACAGGAAACTCTAAAATGTTGAGGATTTGGTTTATTGTCAGGGTCCTTCAGAGTTTAGTCTCAGCTGCATTAGTCATATGTATGTATTTAATATTCCTTCCCTCTGCTGCAGGTCAAAGGTCACAGGAAATGAGCTGTACACAAGCACAGAACTCAGCCAGCAGCCTCCTGTCACCTGTGGAGTCAGTGTGAAGCCCCGCCCACTGCAGCCCCTCCCACCTGTGGAGTCGGTGTGAAGCCCCGCCCACTGCAGCCCCTCCCACCTGGCCTGCAGCCAACACAGGTGCGTCTCTGAGTCACTCCAGGAAGAAACACACAAACAAGTCTTTTCCTTCTGTCGCACACTTTTCTCTGGGACACTTTGGACACTTTGGATCCACTCAGGTTTGACCAGTTTGATTCTTTTCAACAGCACTCTGCTCTGGCTTTAGTCCTGGCTTTAGTTCTGGCTTTAGACCTGCTTTAGTCTAGCTTTAGTCCACATTTAGTTCAGGCCTGAGTTAGTCCTGGGTTTCTTCCTGGTTCTAGGCCTTGTTCAAAACTGATTTAGTCGTGCTTTAATCAGGTTTGGACTGGATTTAATCAACCTGTAGTTTGTGTTTAATAAGGTTTGGGTTCAGTTCAGGTTTAGTTCTGACTTTAGACCTGCTTTACTCTTGATTTAACCAATGGTAGTTTAGTTCTGATTTATTCTTGGTTTATTTCCTGGTTGTAGGCCTTGTTGATTATTGGCTTTAGTCTTGGTTTAATCAGGTTTTGCTTTAATTGATGTAAACATTGGTTTAATAAGTTTTAATGCTAGTTAATCACATTTTAATTTCTGGTTTTGATGTTTTTATTTTTAGCTGTAGTGAGTGCTCTGTGGCTGTGAGTGGTTTATGACTGAAGAAGAAAAAAAACTCCATGTGTTTTACAGAAATGACACAAAAGTTAAAGCAAAGAACAAAGTTGGAAAAATAAAAATAAAGAAATTGTATAAAAATGTTTTAATGATGTGTGATTTTGTAAAGTGTATATTTTCATCATGTCATGATGGTGTTGTCTTTATACATCATGTGACACTTCTAAGAACTACAGGAAGTAGTCAAAACTAGTTGAGCAGGAAAAAGCCACATTTTTCACCTTTGGATCAGAACAAAGTATTTTTAAAATATTCTGAACCTGAAGACAGAATGAACTTATAAAAGGTGTATTTTCATAAGTAACAGTTGTTAACAGTTTTTAATATTTGTAAGAACTGAGGAGCAGAAGACTCATGTCTGAACACAGAGCAGAAAAAACACTGATAAACCACTGCACCTCTTTTAAGAAGTTTTAAAGTCTATATTTAATCTGTCACATAACTGCAGTTCTTTCAGAAGCATTCACAGTGTCTCTCAGACTTTAGAAGTCAAAACTATGAGCAGGTAAAGCCACATTTTTACTGTGATCTGAACACACCTAGATAAACAAACTGAACCTGTAGTCAACATAAATGAATTTCAACAGTGTATAGATGTGTGTAAGCTGAACAGTTTTTCATAGTTTGAGAACTGAGAGCAGAAGTCTGTAGAAAAACTTCCTCACTTTGGTTACACAAACAACAGAGTCATTTTTAATCTGGCTCAACAGCCTTTAGACTGTTTGTAAGGTCTTTAAGTTTTTATTGTGAATTCATATACACACAGTCTGAAGTAAAAAGTCAGGAAATGGTTGAGTTCATGGTAAAGCATGCAAACAGGTTCAGACCTGGCACTGTGTCTCAGATGGGCTGTCAGGGCAGAGGCAAACTGTCCTTTATGTTCACTTTGTGTCATTTGTCAGATAACAGCTGATCTGGCTCAGAGTCAGCCAGTGCTTTAATGAAGATGTCAGCCTGGGAAAAGAGGAAGCTGACACATTCAGTGACTCTGAGAGACCACTGTACCCTTTGATACATCAAAAAAGGTTAAAAGAGACCTGTTTTCAGACAAACAGCAAAGCCAGAGACAAAGAAAGTGTGGTTATTTTGTCTGCAGACCTCCACCCAGATCCGAACAGCTTGAATGTGCACTGCCTGGGCTTAATGTAAGCACTTCAAAAGTGTCTGAATTCAAACATCACAGGAAGTTTGTTGAAGTCGAAGATCCAGAGGACTTCTGTAACATAATCTCTTTTTCAAAATAAAGTGACATTATAGCCAATAATATAATTTGAATATAATAATACAGAGTGAAGCACTTTCGTGATTGAAGGTCTGTCACCAATGTCATCTGAAAAAGGTAATGAGCAGGCCTGCATGAGATTATTTCCTCCTGTTCAGCAGAGACTGTCAGTTTATTCAGGTGCAGCCCATTGTTTATTTAATACTTCTTCCTTCTGCTGCAGGTCAAGGTCACTGTTGGAGCCACAAAGCACTGCTCAGCCAGCAGCCTCCTGTCACCTGTGGAGTCAGTGTGACCCGCCCACTGAAAGCCCCATATAATCTGGATGCAGCCAAATTCGTCTCTTGAATCACTCTGGGTTTCCACAAAGTGTCCTGTGACTTTTCCTGTGGACTCTGCTATTCTCTGAGCACTTTGGACTCTGGATTCTCTGTCAGGTTTGACCAGTTTGATTCTTTACAGCACTCTGCTCTGGCTTTAGTCCTGGCTTTAGTTCTGACTCTGGCACCTCTTTAGTCTGGCTTTGGTCCACATTTAGTTCAGGCCCTGAGAAGTCCTGGGTTTCTTCCTGAGTTCTGTGGCCTGGTTCAGCCTGCTTTAGTCCTGCTTTAATCGTCATTTGGACTGGATTAATCAACCTGTAGTTTGTGTATTAATAAGGTTTGGGTCAGTTCCGGTTTTATCTGACTTTGGACTGCTTTAGCCCAGACCAATGGTAGTTTGTCTGATTTATTCTTGGTTTATTTCAGTGTAGGCCTTGTTGATTATTGTCCAGGTAGTCTTGGTTTAATCGCTAATTGATGTAAACATTGGTTTAATAAGTTTTAATGCTAGTTAATCACATTTTAATTTCAGTTTTGATGTTTTTTAGCTGTAGTGACCTCTCTGGCTGTGGGGGTCCCAGTGGCATACTGGTCCAGGGAGACCTCAAGAAGAAAAAAACATAGTTGCAAAGAACAAAGTTGGAAGAAATAAAAAGCAGTAATGTTTTAATGATGTAGATTTTGTAAAGTGTATATTTCCACATCAGAAGTCAGAGGTGTTGTCTTCAGCATCAGCTGACACTTTCTGAATGAAGGCTACAGGAAGTAGTCAAAACTAGTTGAGCAGGTAAAGCCACCAGAATTTTCCTGTCGGATCAGAACAAAGTATTTCTGTAAAATATTCTGAACCTGAAGACAGAATGAACTTATACCAAAGGTGTATTTTCATGAACAGTTGTTGAACAGTTTTGCTTTGTGAGAACTGAGGGGAGCAGAATGTCTGTAGAAGAGACACCTGCCCACTTTTACACAAAGAACTTACAGTGAGTGATAATCCATTGAATTAGTTTGAAAATGTCTAAAGATCCCAAAATATTTATGAAATTATTTTTCAGTTTGTCTGCAGTAAAAATGTTAATTTAAAAGTCTATCTAAATGATTTGTGTCCTTGTGTTAATGTCTTTTCATGGAGCAGACTCTGTTATTGGCCCTGTTTCTGCAGGAGGCTCCACCAATCAGAGTTTAAATCTGAACTCAGAGTCCTCTCCTCAGACGGCCATTACAGTTGCTTTCAGAAACAGGTTCAGGAAGATTCCTGAGTTTAGCTCAGTCCTTCTCAATGGAGCCAGAGAGGTGTTCTGAAGCTGCTCAGGACTCAGCCAGGTGCTCCTAAAGCTGACCAACAAGACCAGGAACAACACATCAACATTTACTAAGAATCCAACAGAGTTAACACACTCTGAGTAATTGGACTGCTGCAACAAACCTGTTCAAATTAGTCCTGCTTTAATCAGGTTTGACTGGATCATTTTAATCTTTTCTCATAAAGGTTTAATAAATATTGGTGCAGGTTCATTTCTGGTTGAGTCCTGAATAAGTGTGCAGCTTTGAGAGAGTCTCAATAAGTTAGCGAGAGAGGTTGGTCATTCAGGTTTATTCAGATATCTGAGTTCAGCCAGCAGAGACTGCCTGAGTGACTGATCTCAAGCAGTAAGAGCAATTTCATGCTTTTTTAAGACATCTGTTTATACATCAATTGTCATTCATATGGTGGGACAAAGAAAAGGTCTTTTCCTTCTCAGGTTACCAGAACTCACAAAGATAACCAAATCAAAAACCCTTGAACTAGGTGGAGCCAGAGTTCATTAGCCTGGGTCACCTCCAGAGCTGTCTTTTCCCATGTTTAGATCAATCAGCTTATCTTTCCTGGGTCACATTCCTATGACCTTTCAAAGTCAGGACTGACTACATTGACATAACTGATATCTTAAGTCTTTTTAATCTCAGTTTAGTCCCTGAGGATTCAGAGCTGCTTTAGTTTAGTGTGTTGAGCTGCAGTGACTGGTCTGGCTGTAGCAGTGTAGGACAGAGGAAAGGATTAATGAGTGTCCTTTGTTTGTTGTTTTGTGTCTTGTGTCATTTTGAGCATGGACAGAGTGAGCACAGAGAGTGAGCCCCCTCCTCCTAAAACCACTGACCCCCCTCAGAGGTGAGATGAGGATCTCTAACGGTCCACCACTGTTCTAGGTCAGAGGTCAGCACTAAAACCACTGCACCATCTTTATCCACAGACCTGCTCCTGGGCCCAGCTGTGTCTCCTTTAAAGTGATGAGTCCATCGACAGATGGATTGATTTCAAAACAGAAGGTGGTCCACAGTAAGTCATCGTCAGAACACTTTAGAAGAACAACTATGGGGGGGGTCTCATTTCCACTAGAACTGATCTGAACACAGGTCCTGCCCCAGGTATAAACACAATCTGATCTGTATTTGTCAAACATTAAATAATTTCTGATAAATGATGGGCTGTAATTGCTGTAAACAGTTTGTGTCCAAGTTTAATGAGGAGACTGGTCGATATGAACCATTCTCTCTTCCTTTGGTTTCACACAAACACACAGAGTCATTACAAACTGGAGGCTCAACAAGTCTTTAGAAAATGTCTGCAGAATCAGACAAACACATTTAAATGTTCACTGTCAGAATAAAGGACTCTACATGGAATATGAATATGAATGCAGATGGTGCACTCATTTTCAGGCAGGTTCAGAACTGCAGGTTCAAAGGCTGGACACACATGTCTTTTTTGTCATGTCTGTATGTCAGAGATGCTATAAAGCATATATTTGTTCATTTGAGATGTTTAATTTATAATAATTCAGAAAGACATCTGTGGCTCTGAAGTCACACATTTTCACAATTTAATTCAGCTCAGGTGAAAACAAGAGAATAAGTCATCATGAATAATGTGTGGATCCCCAGATGACATGTCCAAGGACATGTAAAACTGAAAACAGGACAGAAAAATACAGAACAGAGTTTCACAGAACACTAGAGTTTAAGTAAACTGTTTTAAAAAGAGTCAACAGATGAACAGTTGGCATCTGAAAGGATACAGTGTCACAAATGAATATAAAGAACTCACTTTTCTGAAAAGAGTTACAGTGTTTTGTAATAAATGAAAGTAATAGGAGTGGTTTGTTAAAAAGAGACATTAAGTGTAAGAAATCTTTAAAAGGATGAATAATAATAAAATAGGTCTCTCAATAAACACAAACAAGTCATAAGTCTGAAATCATAATCAGAACATCAGAGTCAGAGATCCAGGCAGATTCCTTTTTGAAAAAAAGTGATTGTAAACCATTAAAGACTTTAGAAGAAGTTCATGAGTACAGATCTGTTTAAAAGAAAATCTCCTTCAAAAGTCATGACAATATTTGAACTTTTGTCAGAATCAGTGGGATGTCCTTTTGAACAGTGTTAGACTGTCAGAGTCCATGGCTGCAGCCATAAAGGTCAGTCTCTGATAAACAACAAACAGTCTTTTTTAGAAAACACACTTTACTTCAACATTTATATACTAGAGTAGGAGTCTCACTGTTTCAACAGACTAAACAGTCTGGCTTGTGTCCTGTATCTGAGCTTTAGAGTTGGTCAGTCTCAACAGACATCCAGACTGAGTGCTGATAGTTCCAAAAGTTAGCTGTGTGTCTTACACAGTGTTTAGTTTCTGCAATCAGGTTTGGACTGGAAATCAACCTGAGATGTTTTAATGGTTTGGGTTTGGATTCAGGAGTCTGAAACATGACTCTGTTTTGCAAGGAGTTGCAGCATATCCTTGGTTTCAGTCACAAAGAGTCACTTGATGGCAGAGTCCTTAGGATCAGGTTTCTTTAAGGATGTAAACATGAAAAGTTTCTAATGCAGAACATTTCAATTTCAAAGTTTTATAGCTGTAGCACTGTTGTGGCTGAAGCAGTGTTTTGATAAGAAAGAAAGACTCCATTGTGTTTTAAATCACAAAGTTGAACAAGAACCTTTGAGACTTAAAGAAACAGTTTAAATGTTTTAATGATTGTGATATTTGAAGTGTCTTTTAAGTCTGTACACATGAGCCAGTGTTGTCTTGTGGCCAACAGCATCATGTGACACTTCTGATGAAGCTGGTAACAGGACCAGTCAAAACTAGTTGAGTAAAGTGTCCTCGGATCAGAACAGAGTATTTCTTTAAAATATTCTGAACTGAATGCAGAATGAACTTGCAGGCAGTATCAGAAAGCAGTTGACAGTCTCAGTAATATTTGTGAGAACTTCAAGGAAGGTAGAAGAATATTTGTAGAAAGAAAAACACCTGCCTCCTTTTACAAGGAGAACTTTGGCTTTTTTATTTTAATCCATTGACTTAGTTTAGTTATTATTACTTCATATTCTAATGCAGTAGTGGATGTTGTAATTTAAGATGTCTGTTAAAAAGAGTCTGTCCCTTGTGTTAATGTCTGTTGTAAACATGGACAGACTCGAGTCTGTTTCCTGGAGAACTCCACTGCAGGCAGAGTTTAAATCTGAACTCAGATGTCACTCCTCCTCAGATTGAGCCCAAGCTCCGTCAGTTCCTGTTTTGAGAAACAGGTTCAGCTGTGTTCATTCTAGAGTGATAGCTCAACATGCTTCTCAATGGACTGAGATAAAGAGGTGTTTTGGTTTCTTATCAGCCTCTGCCAAGACTAAACTGCTGTAGAAGAACAAGATGTTAATACAAGACCTGAATCCAAAGAGTTAACACTCACTGACCTGATTTGGATAAAGACTGAACAATTTTACCAGTTCAAACACTGCTTTAGTCCTGTAAAGAGTTTGATGTGATTTATTCTTTTCATAAGACTGGTGTAATAACGCCAGAACAAAGTTTCTTGAGTCATAAATAACATAAATGCTTTTAATTATTTGTGTCTGGAGCATTTTATTTTTGAACCAGGATCTTAACACCTGTGTCCTTGAGGAGTGACAGGTCTTTGGCTGTAGATGTAAGAGTCCATCACTGCAAGAGAAAGAACTAAAACACTTTCTTTAATGTTGCACTGAATATCAAAAGGAGTCTGGACTGAAACAGAGATCAGTGAAAGAGATCAGGAGTGAAGCAGCAGGGGTCAGAGGTCATCAGTGATCAACATCAGGCACAGCTGGACTCCATATTTATGGTCTGTCATTCACTAAAGTTTGGAAATGTATAAATAAATGAGAACTTGTTTTACACAGATCTGAACACTGACTGCATTTGTGTTGTTTATAATGTATCTGCTCAGCTTCTGGAGGAGAACATCTGCACTTTTGTCAAGAAGGAGCTGAAGAAGCTCCACAAGGTTCTGAGCACAGATTACCCAGAAAGCTTAGAGCATCTGGAGGATGAAGAGCAGAGGAGCAGCAGTGAGGCTTTTCTGAAGATCACACTGAACTTCCTGAAGAGGATGAAGCAGAAGGAGCTGGCTGAGCGTCTGTGGAGCAGTAGGACCATTTAACACATTTAACAAGAAGCTCACAGTCATTTTATATTCTCTGAGACTCATGGCTTTATCTTTTGTCTTCATTCAGGAAGTTACTCTGGAGTTATTCAGAGTAAACTGAAGTCTAACCTGCAGCAGAAGTTTCAGTGTGTGTTTGAAGGCATCACTAAAGCAGGAAACCCCACCCTTTTGAACCAGATCTACACAGAACTCTACATCACAGAGGGAGGGGCTTCAGAGGTCAACCAGGATCATGAGGTCAGACAGATCGAAACAGCCTCCAGAAAACCAGTCAGACCAGAGACAGCCATCACATGTGAAGACATCTTTAAAGGCCCAGCTGACACAGATGGACCAATCAGAACAGTGCTGACAAAGGGAGTGGCTGGCATCGGGAAAACAGTGCTCACTCAGAAGTTCAGTCTGGACTGGGCTGAAGGCAAAGCCAACCAGGACATACAGCTGCTGTTCCCGTTCACTTTCAGAGCACTCAATGTGCTGAAAGAGAGACAGTTCAGTTTGGTGCAACTTGTTCAACACTTCTTTAGTGAAACCAAAGAAGCAGGACTATGCATCTTTGAAGACCTCCAGGTGGTCTTCATCTTTGACGGTCTGGACGAGTGCAGACTTCCTCTGGACTTCACCAAAACCAAGGCCCTGACTGACGCCACAGAGTCCAGTTCAGTGGATGTGCTGCTGGTAAACCTCATCAGGGGACCCTGCTTCCTCCGCCGCCTCTGGATAACCACACGACCCGCGGCGGCCAATCAGATCCCGGAGTGGAGCGTCTCTGTGGTGACAGAGGTCCGAGGGTTCACTGACCCACAGAAGGAGCAGTACTTCAGGAAGAGGTTCAGAGATGAGGCCGACACAATCATCTCCCACATCAGGACGTCCCGAAGCCTCCACATCATGTGCCACATACCAGTCTTCTGCTGGATCACTGCCACAGTCCTGGAGCATGTGTTGAAAACCAGAGAGAGAGGAGAGCTGCCCAAGACCCTGACTCAGATGTACATCCACTTCCTGGTGGTTCAGGCCAAAGTCAAGAACGTCAAGTATAAAGAAGGATCTGAGACAGAGCCACACTGGAGTCCAGAGACCAGGAAGATGGTGGAGTCTCTGGGAAAACTGGCCTTTGAGCAGCTGCAGAAAGGAAACCTGATCTTCTACGAGTCAGACCTGAGCGAGTGTGGCCTCGACACCACAGCAGCCTCAGTGTACTCTGGAGTGTTCACACAGATCTTTATAGAGGAGCCAGGTCTGTACCAGGACAAGGTCTACTGCTTTGTCCATCTGAGTGTCCAGGAGTTTCTGGCGGCTCTTCACGTCCATCAGACCTTCATCAACACTGGGTTCAACCTGCTCTCAGACAAATCCAAGAGTGCTACAAATGTAATACTTCTTCACCAAACAGCTGTGGACCAGGCCTTACAGAGTCCAAATGGACACCTGGATTTGTTCCTTCGCTTCCTCTTGGGTCTTTCACTGCTGACCAATCAGAGCCTTCTACAGGGTCTGCTGACACAGACAGGAAGTAGTTCACAGACCAATCAGAAAACAGCTGAGTACATTAAGAAGAAGATGAGTAAGGATGTGTCTGCAGAGAGAAGCATTAACCTGTTCCACTGTCTGAATGAACTGAATGACCGTTCTCTGGTGGAGCAGATCCAACAGTACCTGAGTTCAGGACGTCTGTCTGAAGCTGGACTGTCTCCTGCTCAGTGGTCAGCTCTGGCCTTCATCTTACTGTCATCAGAAAAAGCTCTGGATGTGTTTGAGCTGAAGAAATACTCTGCTTCAGAGGATGCTCTCCTGAGGCTGGTGCCAGTGGTCAAAGCCTCGAACAAAGCTCTGTGAGTAATGTCTATTTTATTGAGAAACATTTTAATAAACTTCAACACTTCAAAATGTCTTTTCTCTCCAGACTGAACAGCTGTAACCTGTCAGAGAGAAGCTGTGAAGCTCTGTCCTCAGTCCTCAGCTCCCAGTCCTCTAGTCTGAGAGACCTGGATCTCAGTAACAATGACTTGAAGGACTCAGGGCTGAAGATGTTGTCTGTTGGACTGAAGAGTCCTCACTGTAAACTGGAACAACTCAGGTCAGGAGTCTAAAACTTTACAGTAATGTTATTGCTCACTATTAGGCTTTTAAAAAGCATCCTTATGGATTAAGTGCTCTTTGGAAAAGACAGAGGCTTAAAACATTAATAAAAACCTTTGTCTGCTCTGTAAAATAGTTAATATATATATTTTTTTTTTACTAAACAAACTCATGGTCAGAAGCCTGATTTCAGTTTTTTTATTAACTAAACAAATATTAAACACAATGTACTGAACCAAATATGCTGGAGTTTGACCTGTTAATGTTTAGACCTGTTACTGATGATCTGTATAATGTTGTGTGTTTGCAGACTCTCAGGTTGTCTGATCTCAGAGGAAGGCTGTGCTTCTCTGGCCTCAGCTCTGAGGTCCAACCCCTCCCATCTGAGACAGCTGGATCTGAGCTACAACCATCCAGGAGACACAGGAGTAAAGCTCCTGTCTGCTCTACAGGAGGACCCCCTCTGCAGACTGGACACTCTCAGGTATGGACCATATGTTGATATGAACAGCCAGGCTGTTGTGGGTTGGTTGGGCTCCGTGCTCCTCTTGTCACTGCCTTTAACATCTGGCATGTACATGCACTCTGAAATTCTGCTCATTTTAACAATAACAAGCTGCGAGTACAGAAACCTGTCTAGAAATTAAAAGCCTCAACATGTATTGAGGAGAAACAACAGCTGAAATGTCCTGGTTCAAACCAGTGGCGGTTCTACATTTAAATACACCCTGGGCGAGACCCCCCCGCCCCCCCCCCTACCACACACACACACACACACACACACAAAAATAACAAACAAAGTTCTGCACAAACAGTTATATTTTATTATATACACATACACGATATGCACACCTGAAATACTGGGGAGAAGTAGAGGCAAAGAGGTCTTCATCCTCAATATCAGATATTTGTGGAGACATGTGTAGCGGGGGAGGTGGTTGGCTCATCCTGAAGGGTCGAGACCATTCCAGATGAGGCCTGTGTAGCGGGGGAGGTGGTTGGCTCACCCTGACCAGTGGCAGAGGATGCTCCAAAATATTTTAGAAGTGCTCCTGAAATTGCAATTGAATTGCATTTGAAATCAAAAGACCATAGGATAATGTTTTATAAAGCTAAAACAGCCTGGGGTCAAATTGACTCAAAACATAATAGAAGGGTTACATAAACATGCTCTTACACACTAAATGTATGTCATTACACGCTATACCCTCCTAGACCCAGAAAAAAACATTTATTTATTTATTTATTTTTCATTTTTATCCTTTCATGTCATCACATTGTTTAGAGCATAGAAACAAATGATAAAAAAAAATAAAAAATATTGAAAATTTATATTTTATTCATGTTATGCTATGGTCACTAGGACTCAGTTGTTTAAAAATAAAATTACTTTAAATTATATGTATAGGCAAAAACAATGGGATTTTATTTTTTTAATTGCCAAAATCTTTTTGGGTTTCAGGATATTAATTTGTATATTAATCTAACTTTTATGAAAGAACTATTAGCTCTTTGGTTACTGCCTCAAATTCTAAGCATGACACACTTTTAGTTATGACTTGTAAAACTATACTTAGGAAACTATACTTAGCACACTGTGTAGCAAATAGCTACATAGCAAATGTTAAATCTTTAACCTAAAGATTTGAAAATGCCGTTGGTTATTTACAGAGCCTAACGTTAAACCAACAGATGGAAATGATAACTGAACTTGTAACAGTTTATTGCAAAGCACAATATTATAAATTAGACCTCGTGATTGAGTTGAAACCAAATTATTGTTGTATAAGCATAGCAAGCATCATTAGCAAAAAGGCTAACAAAGAGTTATACCCACCACCAATTAACATTAGCCCTTCATTCATGAAATGGATACTGTAATCATACAGAGAGAGAGAACATAGTTGCATACCTTAATCTTTTGCTTGTTTCTCCTCCTCTTCTTTTCTTTTTTTTCGAAATTGGGCACCTGATGGCTTTGACCTTTTCTTCTCCATCTCTGTTTATTTGGCACTCAACAATCAACAGATTTCCCATCCCCCCAACTGTCACTCACGACCAGAAGTCAAGACTAAACCAATTCACCTTGATGACCGCGTAATTGTTTTGTATTACCTAGTTTAATTTGCAGGAACTATAGGCTGTCCATTCCATTTGAGAGAGACCCAGGGGTGAAATTTCACTCGCGCCTCGCGCCCCACCCCCTTTTACACTTCTCTCACAACACACGGCTTCTGTGCATACATTTTCAGCAAGCAGGGGCGCCGGCAGCTGCAAGGAGCGCCAATTAGCCAATTCCACACACAGTGAAATGATATAAATGATAAAAACCGCTTCGCGACGCAGAGGAATTATTATTTTTTTTTATTAATCTGCTCGTGCTGCCGCCCCCAATGTGTCACGAAAAAATGCCGCCCCGGGCGGCTGCCCGGTTCGCCCGTGCCTAAAACCGCTACTGGTTCAAACACACAGCGTCAGCGAGTACACCTGCTACTTACCTGTTTGGTGTGGCTTCTTTTACTGTTAACATTTGGATTTCTTTTACTCAGAATTCAAGAAACAATTAAAACCTACTTTGTTGTACACCATACCTGAACAACTTTGGATATGGTTGTTTAAACATCTACTACTCACTCCTGAAGTTTGAAAACACATAAAGTAGTTAATAATCACTGGACTTGTTGCTGCATTGTCAAATATTAGCTGCAGCTAACATTTTAAAGACTTTCCTTCCACTGTTCATTCTCCTCAGAGGGGCTCGAGCCTGTCCCAGCTTCTCTGAGTCTGAGGCAACATGGTTTTTATTTTATTTAAATGACTACAAAAAAGCAGAATATTTAAATGTACTGTTTATTTTTAAATGTGGTTAGTATCACTCTTGCACTGATCAGGAAACAGCTGCAGCAGTCAGGAGGCATGGGGTTGTTTTAGCTGAAAATATTGTCATTAGAACTTTACAACTTCATAGTAGGCTATGAAATATGTCAAAGGTATTTTTAAATCTATTTTTATCAAATGAATGATATGGAATATTATTAACAGAAGGCAACAAGCCAGATGGATATTACAGCATTTAATAAATAAAATAAATATATTCTTTATTGTTAAAATAAGTAATGGGGGTCCTTGCATATTAAAGTGGCATATCTTAAAAAGTAAATCTTATATCTTCTTGGTTGTTAGTGTCATTTGTATTTTGGAACATTTGCTTAAATGAATCTTTAATTTCCTGTTGGTGAGAGCTCAGAGAGGGAAAGAGGAAGTGAGAGAAAGAAGAGAGCAGAGTGAGCAGGTGATCTAAGAGACCGAGACAGAACCAGGTGAGACTGAGGACAGATGTTAGCTTAGACCTGTGAGCAACAGAAGGATGTGATCTGATGAGAACACAAAGGCTGTGAACAATAAACAAGTGTCACCATATACTCTATGTTGGATGTTAAATGTTACTGCTGAAGTTAAATTTGATGCAGTAGTAGTTTAATAGATTGTTTGTGATATGGATAATGTGGTCAATAATAATAATAATGTATTAATAATAATGTAAACTTGGATTGTCTACACTTGCAGAAGACTGTGCAGTCTCTTGATTTCTGAGACAAACGCACTGATCCCAAAACAGTTAATGTTGTCAAAATACCTCTTTCATCAGTTTGGGACAAAAAAGAGCGTTTCAACAAAGCTGCTTTAAACTGGTTTGAATATTCTAAAAGAAATAATGTATCCTTTTTCAGTTTTTATTGATCATAAAATAAACAAAAGAACAGAACACTTTCATTAAATATAAAACATTGTCCAAAAGGGTTTTAGGCTGAAGTCAAGACTTATTGTGACTAACTCTTCTAACATTTAAATAAAAGTGTTAAACATCGAAACAAAACAGTAAAACAATTATAATAAGTTCCATTCACTAAACAGAAGAGAAAAAACAAAACAGATAATATTGTGTCAATCAATTAATTTAATCTATATTTAACATTGTTTACTACATCCACAATCCTAATTGACATCCCAGAATACCTATGACTACTATAATACTCTTTTTATATAGTTTTAAATAGTTGTAAAGTTGCCCCACACTTCATATTACTGTCCAGTCCAGTCCATAGTATCAGAGTATTTCTGCTAACACACCGTTTCTTTAGTGTAGCACCAACACACTGTACCTTTAAATTATGTTCTCCTCTTAAATTCTACCTCCTTCTTTATTGGAGAACATTTTTTAGATGTTTTTTTGGAGTTGGTTGTTTTAAGTTTTATAAATAACTCCTTCTTTAAGATGTTCTTGAGTTGAGCTGCTGTTTGTGCAGATGCATTCATCCCAGTGCACTGTAGTGTACACATTTAACACTACTGTGTTCAATCCATGTGTGACACAAGGTTAGAGGGAAACATGTTTGTCTGATGGAAACTCCAACATCATGAGGCTAATGAAGACAAACATGTTTTTAACTCTTGTTCCTTATTATGTCTAAAGAGTGTTTGATTTTACACAGAGGCTGACAGAGGCTGACAGAGTTTTGTTTTTTGATGTTTTAAAGGAAAACTGTTGAAGGCACAGAAAAGAAGCTGGCCCTGGATCTGTGGAGTATTATCAGAGAACTGTGGACAAATAATGGCACAATATTATCAGAAAATATCCTTTAAATAAAAGAAAAG
This sequence comes from Perccottus glenii, assembly GCA_024416835.2. Classification (NCBI taxonomy): domain Eukaryota; kingdom Metazoa; phylum Chordata; class Actinopteri; order Gobiiformes; family Odontobutidae; genus Perccottus; species Perccottus glenii. The sequence continues at coordinate 203,344 of JALDQB020000073.1, forward strand.
ACGAGTTTAATGTCAGTAACTACTGCAGTATTTAAGTGTAATGGTCTCATGTTAATCAAAGTAATAATGAATAATCAACGCAAAAATATAAATATGTTACAGACATAACTTAATAATACACATCTGTATTTAACAAAACTAAAGTCCATAAACACTGGCTCTTTTTTTATCAATCCTAGTGATTTAGCACTTGGACTTTTATTTTGAAGGCACCAGACAACTTTGTTTTTAAAGTTACTTTTAACAAGTTGGACAATGAAGTGAAGAACTAAAGCCGACCCAGAGACAATGAAATACACACTGTTCTGAGTTTTCACAAAACTATCTTTTCTTTTGTTTCTTTTGAAGAAATGTGTTGCAGCCTTTTCTTCAAAACAGTAAAATCATTTCCGAACCAAAAATCTCAGTATATCCTAAATACTTTCTAAAGTGAATTGTTGAAGTTTAATTAGAGTTTAGTGTAAAATGCTGTAAAACTGTGTTAAATTGACTGGAGCTCAGAGCTGCATGTGATCTGAGTGAACTTCTGCTGAAGTTCAGATTGATAAATGTCAGAGAACACATGTTTGATAAATGAGGCTCAAAGAGTGCTTCAGGAGGAACAATGAGATTGAAAAGAAAAGCTTGTGTGGATCAGACTGATGTAATGTCTCTGTTTTCCTTCAGACTGGATCCTGCTGGAGTCCACTGGTTGACAGTTTGTCCCTGGAAAAGTAAGATTTATTTATTTTATTTATTTTTTGTACAAACTGCAGATGTTTCTTCTCTTCCACTTGATGTAAAGTGAGTTTTTTCTCTGAGAAATAATGATTGTAAATGCTGTCATTGATGTGTCACTGAGCCTGACCTTTTGTTCACTCAGACAAACCCTATTCATTACTGGACTTACTGGACTTACAATGGATCTGTCTCGGTCCAAACTCTGAGGCAGACACAAATTCAGGGACAAAAGTCATTTCTTTTCCACATTGGCCTGAAAAGTGTGTGTGTGTGACTCTGAGACAGTGATGGTTGTAAAAGTGATGCAGCAGTAGTTTGTTGCAGAGTTAGTGTGACTCAGACTCATAGAGGCCTGCAGACACCTGTATAAGCTGCAGCTGTATGAGAGTGTGTCTGTAGCAGAGTTAGGGGCTGCTCCTCTCCACACTCACCCCCAGTGTGTCTTTAGACCTGAACACAAGCCTCAATGCAGCAGGAACACACCTTAGAAAATGTGTTGGATTAAAGCTGTGTCAGTGACTTATCGATACCAGAGCACAGCGCTGTTGGACAAAATGAGAGAAATCAAATAAAGGCACGTTTTACACACGTCACAATAAAAGTGAATGTGTCTGTTTGAGGTTTTAGTCAGAACCAGATCTGATTGAAACATTTGTGATAAAGACTGTCTCACAGAGATGTATGTATTTGCCTCAGAACAGATGAATATTTAGATCTGAGCCAGACAACAGCTCTTTAAATGGAATCAACTCAATGCATTCTTCAATGCATCTATTAATAATCAGTGTCATAATCAACACTGTTCTGAAGCTCATGTCTGTGTGGGCCATACTTTCACTTTGTTTGAGAAGCTGTAAGGATGCTTATTGTCTGGTGGCTTTTGAGAGTAAGCCATAGGTCCTTAGTGTTAAATCTATCAGACACATAGAAAAGAGCCAAGACGATGCTGCTGCTTAGTTTATTCTGAGAAACAAGGCATTATGGGAAGGAGAAGGCCTGTATAAAAACCTGTGTCATGGAGCTCATTGATGTGTGATTGTGCCTTAACTCTTTCCTGAGCCTTGGACAGCAGTGACCTTTTACTGTGTAGTCCACAGGTGTCAGAACTGACTCTAGAGTTCTTATTAAAGGAGCTCCTGAAGAGTCCAGTTTGGAGCTGTTTAACTGCACTAATCTTTTCGATCAAACATGTAGGAAGAGTCATGTGAAGGATTCTTCTGGAGACAATAAGCTGTTCTCCTCTGAACTGTGCCTCTGCTGTCAGTCCTCCTCATCACTAGAACAACAGCAGATATCACACAAACACTGGCAAAATGACAGCAGCTGTGAACAATCTCCTGCAACACAGAGCCACATGCTCTCAGCCACTGTCTGCACCAAGCACCATCAGAACGACTGCTGCAGCTTCAACAAACTTTGTTCCTGTGTTTCCATCGAATAGAACAACTATTGGAGTCAAATGTGTCAAAGAAATGTGACTAATGTACATTTCCATGAAGCACCGAGAAGTGAATAAACTCCTGTGTAGTGACGTCAGAGGCTGGAGCTTTAGGAGCTGCTTTATGTCCTACAGCAATAAACAGTAGAAGAAGAATTTAAAGCTCCTCCAAACACAAGTGTTTCTTCTAATATGACTTTTCCATCAAACAGAATCTTGTAGTTGTGTTGTGAATCTTGTACATTTGTGTTAATCTCATGTGTTCAGAGAGGACAGAGGACTAACTGCAGCTGTATTGTGTCTTCTCTCCATCAGATTTCTGTGAACTCACACTGGATCCAAACACAGCTCACAGACGCCTCAAACTGTCTGACAACAACAAGAAGGTGACACGAGTGAAAAAGATGCAGCCATATCCAGATCATCAGGACAGATTTGAGAACTGGGAACAGCTGCTGTGTTCGACTGGTCTGACTGGTCGCTGTTACTGGGAGGTCCAGTGGAGCGGATGTGTTTCTATATCAGTGTCTTACAAAGGAATCGGAAGAAAAGGACCCAGTAATGACTGTGTGTTTGGATTCAACAATCAGTCCTGGAGTCTGGAGTGCTCTAAAGATGGTTACTATGTTTGGCATAATAACAAACACACCCTCCTCCCTCACTCCTCGTCCTTTTCTGGGACAGTAGCAGTGTATGTGGACTGTCCTGCTGGCTCTCTGTCCTTCTACACAGTCTCCTCTGACCACCTGACCCACCTCCACACTTTCAACACCACATTCACTCAGACTCTGTTTCCTGGGTTTGGGTTCTGTTCTGATGACTCCTCAGTGTCGTTGTTAACTCTGTGGGACTGAGAGTGTCCTCTTGTAGAGAAACATCCTCACTGCTGATCAGATAGTCCAGTCTACCTGACCTCACACATGTTAGAAAAGATTAGAAAGACTCCAAACACACTTAAATGATCAGAGATGGACTTTGTATTTTTACTTTGAGCTGGTCTGATTGGATAAAACAGAGGAACAGTTCTTTTCCAGTTTCTTTGACAGAGACAGATCCCACACAGAAACAAACTGATGACATCAATCTCATGTTTGTCTCATTGTGTTTGTAGAGAAGGATCAATCACAGCATTTGTCTCGACAAGTGCTTCTGTACACTTCATTAAAATAAAGGTGGATTTGAAATATGACAGAGATAAATGTGATTTGGGTTGAAATCCTGTGAGAAATGACAATAAAGTGAAATGAGAAAACACTCCACAGTAACGGCCTCATTCCTGCTGCTGTTCATGTGGAACCTGTTATTATTGGGATTTATGGACATGTGGGGCGTCTTACAAAACCACTATATTGTCCCCAAAATGTAGAAAAGCACTTCAGCTGAACTCATCACCTTCCCACAATGCACCACGAGTCTTTGGAGAATAAGTCCAATATGAGAGGAAGTGCTTAGAGACGGAGGTTTTCAGTTTAAATCCAAGTGTACGTTTGTTCTATCAATGGAAATATTCTATTGTCATATTGTTTGTGTCATAAATGACACAGTTGAGTTTTCAGTTGGTGTTGCTGAGGTTTTAACTCAGTTGTCGTCACCATTTACTGAGACTATATTAAGTTGAGCGCTAAATAAATGTGTCAAATATGATCTGAGCTTTTCTAAATCACTTAAACACAACACACTGCATTCATCAGAAAAGACAGATGTTTATGTCACTAATTCAACTGTTCACAACTGCTTAGAATAAACACACAAGAAAACATTTCCATTAAAAGTGTCATTTTATTTGGATTGAAAAAGGGGGCGGGGCTTTTGAAGCTGCAGCTCGGCCACTTGAAGCCTGTTCCAAAAGACGCTCATGTGGAGTTGGACTCTAGCCTTGACTTCAGACCTGACTCTGGAGCTGCCTCTGAAGGAAGGATCCTGAGGCTGTTGCACGAAGAGAGTTGAACAAACTCAGAGTTGAGTAAGTTTGGATCAAACCAAACAAATCCAAACCTGGTGTAGTGAACGCAGATGATAAGTGCAACTTCAAGGACCAAGGAAGACACAAATCCACAAGGACACTGTGTTAAAGACTTAAAAAGAATTAAAAATGAGAAATAAAATACTTAAGAATGTTAAAAGTGAACAGTTTTAAAAGTATAAAAGAACAAAATGTGTTTAGTTCAACGAGAACCAAGAAATTAAATCTGAGCAGGTCTAGAAACAGGAAGTTAAAATATAGGTCAAATTCTGTGTTTGAGCAGAGAACAGGAAGTCATGACCAAATCTGGAGGCACACAGACCCAGGGTCACACAGAGGTCACAGAGGTCACTCTGATAAAAGGCTTTAATGGCTTTGACGTCATGGCTATATCCTGTCCAAAGACAACCCAGTCTCCAAAAAAAACATCCATAATTAACTCTTTTACATTCTCACATTACGTTGACTATGATATGTAATGCCTGTAATACTGTAATACATAATCCTGTAATACATCCAGAGAATACTACTGGATGGAACATCCTCTCTTCATTAAAGAAGTGCACTGTGCAACAAACTGTCTGTTTTAGAATCTACCTGGAGGCCAGTGTTGAGCTCAGATGGAAACAGGTGCAGCACTTTGCATAAATATATATATATATATATATCAGATTTATATTAATATTAATAAATTGGGCACCACCTCGGTTTTACAGGCCCAAGGGAAAAGGAAGAGAATTCTCGTTTTTGAATATGACTAAATATAAACAGAGAAACACTAATGTCTTTTTGGAATTTTATAAAAAATTATACAAATGAATAATGGTGAATAAAACGATGGGAAGCATTAAAACACAAAAAGGGTTGAATACAGTTCTGGGAACATCATTAAAGACATTAATACAGGGATGGTTAATAGCAGAGCAATAAAACATTTACTTTCAGAGGATATTGTGGAACCAGGAATGTTTGGATATGTTAATATATATTATTAAAACTTAACTCAGGGGCTTTTTAGTGGAAGAAGATGACATCGAGTGGGTTGTCTTGTACGGCCTGTTTGCTTATTTATTTATTTCTGTAAAGCCCTTTGATGAAACTGATGTTGTAATATTGAGCTATGAAAATAAAACTTTATGGAAAACCCAAAAGGCATTAGAAGAATTTCAATGTACAAAAGACTGTAGTATTGTTTTCCTACAAAGTCCAATTAAATGAAAGTATATATAATAGACACAAAGATAAGATCAAGACACTTTCAAATCCTGCAAACAATAAGCATCATTTTCCTCATTTCAGCCGGATCTCTGTCTGCAGCCGGACATAAAAGATGAGGCGTCTTTCAGCGTCCTCTAAACCAGATGGGATCTGTGATTATGACTCAGGGCTGAACTCTGACCTCTGCCGGCTGGAGGACACAAGTTCAACACATTTACTTTACAATTCAGTGGCCGATTAGTCCGAGGGCAAAACACAACGGATCCTCGTTACCAGCGCAATATGTTTTCTGAGTTGAAGGAAAATGTAGAAGTGTCACAAAAAGAAAAATATTTCAATGAGGGATTAATGCTCTGTAATAAAATAGTTTGTCCATAACAAACACCATGTTCAAGCATAAGGGTGTCCATCAGTGCACGTGGCACCAGGACACCCTAGGTCGGAGATCGATGATCGACTTTGTAGTTGTTTCATCTGACCTCCGGCCGTATGTCTTGGACACTCAGGTGAAGAGAGGGGCGGAGCTGTCAACTGATCACCACCTGGTGGTGAGTTGGATCCGATGGCGGGGGAGAAAGCTGGACAGACTCGGCAGACCTAAACGTACTGTGAGGTTGGAGACATTGAGTCCGAGTGGACCATGTTCTCCACCTCCATTGTCGGGCGCCACTGCTGTGGCCGTAAAGTCTCCGGTGCCGGTCGTGGCGGCAACTCGAACCCGGTGGTGGACACCGGAAGTAAGGGATGCCGTCAAGCTGAAGAAGGAGACCTACCGAGCCTGGTTGGCCCATGGGACTCCCGAGGCAGCTGATAGGTACCGGCAGGCCAAGCGGACTGCAGCCCGGGTGGTCGTGGAGGCTAAAACTCGGGTCTGGGAGGAGTTCGGTGAGGCCATGGAGAAAGACTATCGGTCGGCCTCGAAGAAATTCTGGCAAACCGTCCGGCGCCTCAGGAGGGGAAGCAGTGCCCTGCCAACACTGTTTACAGTGGAGGTGGGAACCTGCTGACTTCAACTGGGGATATTGTTGGACGGTGGAAGGAATACTTCGAGGATCTCCTCAACTCCACCGACACGTCTTCCACTGAGGAAGCAGAGGCCGAGGGCTCGGAGGTGGACTCGTCCATCACCCGGGCCGAAGTCACTGAGGTAGTTGGGAAGCTCCTCAGTGGCAAGGCACCGGGGGTGGATGAGATACGCCCTGAGTACCTCAAGTCTCTGGATGTTGTAGGGCTGTCTTGGTTGACACGCCTCTGCAACATCGCGTGGCGGTCGGGGACAGTACCTCTGGACTGGCAGACCGGGGTGGTGGTCCTCTTTTCAAGAAGGGGGACCGGAGGGTGTGTTCCAACTACAGAGGGATCACACTCCTCAGCCTCCCCGGGAAAGTCTATGCCAGGGTACTGGAGAGGAGAATGCGACCGATAGTTGAACCTCGGATTCAGGAGGAACAATGCGGTTTTCGTCCTGGTCGTAGAACACTGGACCAGCTCTATACCCTCTCCAGGGTGCTGGAGGGTTTATGGGAGTTTGCCCAACCAGTCCACATGTGTTTTGTGGATCTGGAGAAGGCATTCGACTGTGTCCCTCGTGGCGCCCTGTGGGGGGTGCTCTGGGAGTATGGGGTCCGGGGCCCTTTGCTAAGGGCTGTCCGGTCCCTGTACGACCGGAGCAGGAGCTTGGTTCGCATTGCCGGCAGTAAGTCAGACCTGTTCCCAGTGCATGTTGGACTCCGGCAGGGCTGCCCTTTGTCACCGGTCCTGTTCATTATCTTTATGGACAGGATTTCTAGGCGCAGCCAGGGGCCGGAGGGAGTCTGGTTTGGTGACTACAGGATCTCGTCTCTGCTTTTTGCAGATGATGTTGTCCAGTTGTCTCCATCAAGCCAGGACCTTCAGTGTGCACTGGGACGGTTTGCAGCCGAGTGTGAAGCGGCTGGGATGAGGATCAGCACCTCCAAGTCTGAGACCATGGTTCTCAGTCGGAAAAGGGTGGCTTGTCCCCTTCAGGTTGGTGCCTCAAGTGGTGGAGTTTAAGTATCTTGGAGTCTTGTTCACGAGTGATTGAAGGAGGGAACGTGAGATTGACAGACGGATCGGTGCAGCTTCTGCAGTGATGCGGTCGATGTACCGGTCTGTCGTGGTGAAGAAGGAGCTGAGCTGTAAGGCAAAGCTCTCGATTTACCAGTCAATCTACGTTCCTACTCTCACCTATGGTCATGAGCTATGGGTCATGACCGAAAGAACAAGATCCCGGATACAAGCGGCCGAAATGAGTTTTCTCCGCAGGGTGGCGGGGCGCTCCCTTAGAGATAAGGTGAGGAGCTCGGTCACTCGGGAGGAGCTCAAAGTAGAGCCGCTGCTCCTCCACATCGAGAGGAGCCAGCTGAGGTGGCTCGGGCATCTGTTTCGGATGCCTCCTGGACGCCTCCCTAGGGAGGTGTTTCGGGCATGTCCCACCGGGAGGAGACCCCGGGGAAGACCTAGGACACGCTGGAGGGACTATGTCTCTCGGCTGGCCTGGGAACGCCTCGGTATCCCCCCGGAAGTGCTGGAGGAAGTGTCTGGGGATGGGAAGTCTGGGCGTCTCTGCTTAGACTGCTGCCCCCGCGACCCGGCCCCGGATAAGCGGTAGAAGATGAATGAATGAATGAATAAAATAGAGCTAACAGCTGGATTTTAGGAATAAAAGGAAAAATCATTTTTATTCCTTTATTTTCATTGAATTACTCTACTTAAAAGTTTAGATTACAAGTGACAGTAAATTTTACATCTACAATTTAAAATCAAAATCATAGAATATATTAAATGTAAATGAAAGAAATTAAAAAGATGATTTTAGCAGTAACCAAGTACAGATTTCTGAGTAATGTTGATTTAAATTCATTATATATTTTAGTAAGTTATTTAAAAATAAGATGAACTGCTACAAACCAATACTTTTAAATTGTGTTGCTTTTATATTTATTGATTTATTTTAAAATACTTTAGTGCATTTTCAGTCATTTTCTTTTAAATGTGCTAAATACATACATTAGCTTGTCTAAACATTTTGACATTTTTTCAAAAAATCAATATTTATTTGTTTCCCTTTATTAATTATTGTAAATTGTCCTTTTCTTAACACAATCTTACAGTATATTACCATTTGTTTATGCTGCTTATTGAGTTGTTGCATTGCACAAAACTGTTTGAGATTATGTGATTAAGCAGGTCACATTTAATAAGTGAGAAAACGTAAGGTGTAATTCTGTAAATGACCAGGCGAGGGCATGCTTTCTCCAGACTGAACCCTGAAGGCACAGGACACTAATAATAATGCCCACTCACTGTCCACTGTCTCCATTTAACCTATCGAGCTCTGGGCAGGAACATGCTGCTATAATCATTCAGGAGTTTCACACAGGTCTTAGTTTTAATGATTATTCTCATGTTATTTTTATACGTATCACCGTCAACAAATCATTTCATAATGAGAGTATTCTTTCACTAATTTTCTGGTTTGGGAATATCAAGAACTCTCAGTTGTACTCGGTATCAGGGACTCATACTCACACTTGATATGGCAATATTTATGGGCCCACAACCGAACGTATTAATCAACGTATCTTCTGCTTCGGACCAGATCCACAGCACATCTTTATGGTTTAGTAAAGTCCAGGTGTATGTATTTTATGTTAAGACCCAATCCCAATTCCCTACCCCTTCCCCTTAGCCCCACCCCTTCCAAATGGAGGGGTAAGGGGCTGGGCTAAGATTATAGGCTACCCCTAAGAACCCCTAAGATGTTACTACGACCACAAAAACAAAAACAACTGTTATTTTACATTATGTCATTTTATATCGGCGAAAAAAGAGAGGCAAGTTATGCATTAGCAAATAAAAAGTTTTAAAAGTTTTGTAAATACACACACATCGATGTGAAGCTAACGTTAGCAAACAGCAATTTTGATAAAACTTTTGAAGAACAAAACGGATTAGTGCATAAACAAGATTAAACATAACATAAAACAGCACTGTTGTTATTTTAAATCTTTATTTTTGCCCAAATGAGTCACATCTGGCACCTCTCTCTCTCACAGCTGTGGAGCCAGTGAACACACTGCATGCTGGGACATTAACTTACCCCTTCGTTTGAAGTGTGGTCCTCCTAAATCTATGTTTGAAAGGGTGTACTGCTCTAGCCCTTGATCCAAAGGAGAACTGGGACACCTCTTCATCTCTTGTGAACGTTCAAAACCAGGGCTAAGGGCTGGAACTGGGATCAGACCAAAGTCTCCTATTGTCAGTGTATTATCCATCTGTGACCAGATTTACAGTGAGACTCGAATGTTTGTCTGAATAAGAGCATACTCTGTCTTCTTTGCTTAAAAGTGTTTACTGTCACCAATGGCCTAAATATAAATCAAATCAAAACTTGAAGAACCTTTTCAAGTCCATCTAAAACCTTTTAATATCCATTTAAACTTGTTCAAATCCACCTAAAACCTGTTCAAATTCATATAAAACCTGTTTAAATCCATATAAAACCTGTTCAAATCCATTTAAAACCTGTTCAAATCCATCTTAAACCTGTTCAAATCCAACTAAAACCAGGAAAGTAAAATATAAATTAATGCAATAAAGACCCAAATTAAGATATATAAAAACGTCTCTGGAAGGATTATTCTTTACTGTCGTGGCTCCTTCCCTCACCACATTGAGTTTGACACCACTGTTAATATACATTATAAAGAAACTATGTTATCTCAGAAAGCTAAACACTGCTGTATTAGCACTGAGCTACCAAAATACAAAAGTTAGTGTAACGGCACTGAACAGCACTCAGCCTTGAACTTCAGAGGTTTTTATTTTCTCCATAAAAACAGTATAGTATAACATAATCACTTGTTGATGTGCCTAAAATTGTGACTTATTTACTCAAACTTTTGACCTCACTCATGAAAAGCATTTAAAGTTGTTCAATGTAAATGTTCTAAATGGTTTTCACACTGTCAGACTCTCAAATCTTCTGAGTGCAAAGCTGTGAGTGTGTGTGAATGGAAGCATCATGTGAGAGCCCGAGAATGCACACCATTTACCATTTACCATTTACCATAGGCCAAGGCCCGGGACAACATACCCTGAACATGAGCCTGAGATTTAAAAGCCCTAAAGTGTGCTCCACCCTTGATTTTGAAGTATTGTTTATGTATCCACTCTCCTTAAAAGGGCTTATGGTCCAGTCTCAGCTGTGACTGACCCCCCCACTGTGAGTAAGTCAGGGTTCCCACACAGGTGTAAGCTACCTCCACATGAACTCACCTGAGCGGCCCGATGACGCGGCCGGAGACCTCCACCAGACTGCTTTATGAAGTGGAGTGAGGACTTCCTGCTGATAGGTGGTCTACCTGCTCGGCCCGGGGCGCCCTGCAGCTGCACGTCATTTCAATCAAATGTGGCCAGGTCTGTCAATTAAGAAAACACAGGGCAATCTGTGGCCCCTGAAAGAGACCCCCCCAGAGCCACTCCCCGCCTCAGACGAGCTTTTGTTCCCAGACATGTTCCACATACTTTCAGAGCCCAGATAAGCTCAGGCTTCATACAAAAAAACACATTATATTTGAGCACTGCAATGTCTTTGTGGGGTCAGGCTCTGTGTGTGGTGAGTAGTAACTAAATATATTTACTCTGTTACATTTACTTAAGTAATCATCTTATAAATAAATAAACTAAAAGAGTATATTTTCTCTGTTTTATTACTTAAATATGTTCATGACAAGAAAATGTACTTATTTACAATTTACACATTGCATTAACACTGTCCTTCAAGGCTCTTTATAACAATGTACAGATCTAAAGTAAGCAAAGATTGTTTTAAAATGTTTTTTATGCGCACCTTTTAAACAGTGGGGTCATCGATAAACCCACATTTTGTTGATTCTAATGACTTCTTTGGTTTTGTAACGTCTTCCTTGTTCCATAGAAGAGTCTTGTGCAGGAGAAGCTGTGGCTCTGACACAGTTTCCATGCTCGTAGAGCCTGCTGTAGAAAGATGATCGTTTTAGAGCTCATGTTGAACACTGGATTGACTTTGGAATAGAAACTGTAGACCACCAACCTCTTGGAATATGTTCAAAGGATGAAATGCCAGAGTGAGTCTGGGTTCCTCAGGCTTTGTTCAATCCATTTGATTTTAAAGATATCATTTAAAATCTATCTCTAAGTCTAAAACTAATCTGATATTGGCGCTAATGTAACTAATGTTTCATAAAACCTGTTTGTGTGTCACTAATGATGTTTGAAAGAGCACTTTTAAGGCAGTGTTGAAGTGTTTGATGTGGTCATGTTTTCAGTGTTGACCTACACCAGATTTGGGAGCACACAGAGTTTCGACCTGTTGCTGAGGATTGTAATGTCTGGATTACGCTGGAATGCCTTTGATCCACCGCGAAGGTAAAAGAATGAACTGATGAATGCACTGTGAGACACATCTTTGACACAAAGTTGGAGAACAAATAATAAGGATCCTCAAACACAAGCCCCACAGACGACATATGAACAATGTGACAAGAGCATTTTACAAGTTGTGACTAAAACAAAGGCAGAAACAGAGAGGCTTGTAAAACAACAGCAGCAGTCACAATTACCTAGAAAAGATGTTCCTGTTTTTAAAGGTGACTGACCTTTAAAGCCTTCATCAGAGCGTTTGAACACACTATTGAATTAAAAGAGGCACAACGACTCCTGGAAAAACATTTTGGAGATGAGCAGGTGATCACAAGTGTTTAGGAATCTAGGACTCATCCTGGACTCAGACTTGAATTTATTACATCATCAGCATTTTATCACCTTCAAAACATTTCCAAAGTCAAAGGGATAATGTCTAAAGCAGACTTAGAGAGACTTGTGCAGCGATGATTTAAGGTGGTCCTTTAAAAAATCCATTTGAGTTTGTTCTCTTATAATTACAGTGAGCTGGTCTGCGTAGGCTAGAGCTGACACTTTATGCTGAAGACCAACAGTGGAACCAGAAATACAGAGGTCTTTGTTAATGGAGGAAATGAAGGCACTAACTGCAATAACATAAAGTGCTGCACTGAGGGGACAACCCTGTTTGACTCTCAGTTAATCCACCGTTAACATTCATTCATTCATTCATTTTCTACCGCTTTGTCCCGTTAGGGGTCGCGGGTGACTGAGGCCTATCCCAGCAGCTTTGGGCCTGAGGCAGGGTACACCCTGGACAGTGGCCAGTTAGTCGCAGGGCTATTCACACATTTGAAGTCCCACTGTTCGGTGTCAGAGGGGATCCATTAAAGTTTAGTCGGAGCTGTGCTGTCAGGAAGTGACTGCATTAGTAACTTGTTTATCTCTGAGACACTTCCTCGTTTAGTTGCAGCTTGTTTTAGTTTATTGTCAAACATGTGTTTTATTATTTATTCTATTGTGAATAAAAAGCAGTTTCCTCAATATCTTCCACAGTAGGAAACACATTCTCATCAAAACACAATCTCACAGTCACAAAGTCCATTTAGACCAGGCCTGAGATCAAATGTAACATTAACTGAACTGGAGCAACTATACGTCAAAACTAGGGCTGGGCAAGTTAACGTTTTTATCGCGTTAACGCATTAATGAATTAACGCCGACAATTATTTTATCGACTATTTTTGGTTTTAATATTTAATTTGATTACATTAATGTTTAAGTTCAGATTTACAAGAAATGTTTTAACTGCTGTAAAAAGCACATCATTTGTTTAAAGTGTTGTTTAAAGTGCAAACCAAATGTTATTGCACTTTTGTTCATATAGCAGTTCTTTTAAAATGTATGCAGTACACTAATTTTGAATTCATTATTCAATTTTGTGTATAATGCGATTAATCGCGATTAATCACAGAACATTGTGCGATTAATCGCGATTAAACATTTTAATCGTTGCCCAGCCCTAGTCAAAACATAACAATAACAGAACAAAAAATAAGTGTGAGTGGACAGAGTTGTTTTTTACACTGCTCTGTTCACAGCTCGACTCATTTACATTACATTTACATTTATTCATCCAAAGCGACTTACATTGCATTACCAGTGTTACAGTCACTGGAGGCAAGGTGGGTTAAGTGTCTTGCCCAAGGACACAACGACAGTACTGTGGGGAGAGCGGGAATCGAACCGCCTACCTTCCGGTTGAAAGACAACCGCTCTACCACTGAGCTACTGCCGCCCCTCAGACGGCTTCATGTGTGAGACCAATGCAGCAGAACAAACACAAACATTAGATTTGACACAAACAGAGGCTTTAGTTTGTGGATTTAAGTCATTGTCCGACACTAATTTGACATGATCAGCAAAAATCACAAAGAAAATAACACACTGCAATGTACAGACTTTTATACACAATGGATTAGCTTCAAGACCAACAGTTAGACTCAAGTTATAGACCTGAGTCCAAACAAATACTAAAGCACAAAAGACATTAGAAGATAAACATAAATACATAGAGTTAATAATATTTGTGGAGTAAATATGAATGTATAATATTTAAGTGTGTGTGTGTGAGACAGGTACAAAGGCCCAAAAATATATCTTCTCAAAATCCTTTTAAAGCTTCTTTGACATGAGATTGGTAGAAACATGTCTAACTCATGGACACAGTGCCCTCTGCTGGACACAAACCTCCAATATAACTTTCATCTAAAAGAAAAAGTGAAAGTCAAAGTCAGTGTTGTTGTGTTGGACCTGATGGTTCTAGTTTAAAGTGACTGGACTGTAGCTGCTGCTGAATGTGGCCTCACACTGGAGTAAACACAGCTCTGTTCCTGTTCACACGTCCTTCTCTCTGAGTTGGAGTCAAAAAAGAAGTGACCTGTCAATGTATCAAATGAAAGAAACAAGAGACTCACCTTTTGATGTTTTTGAGCTCCAGCACAGAATCTGTGGCATCTGTAAAAGAAACATTTCATTTCATTCACACTGGACAGTGTTTTTTACTGCTTTAGTGCAAAAGAAAAAGAAGCCATAGTGACACTTTCATTGTGAACAGACTTTGTGTGAACTCTTGTCCTTTTTCTGGATTTGGACTTTTGATTACAGACAGTTTGGTTTTCTTCAAAATAAAACTCCTTCTTCTTGCCTTAGAGGAAGTCGTCAAGTTAGAAGAAGCTGAGACTGACCAATAGGACGAGAGGTGTAATTGTTGCTGGTCATGTGATCTTCAGCAGAGCTCTGATTGGTTCTCACAGACCTTAAGTACAAAACTGTAACAAACAAAGACAAATCAATAGTGAATTATAATATTAAAGGCATTTTTATCAGAAACAAATACAGTGTTTGTGTCTGATATAGTCTTATCTTTTGACTTTGTGCAGCGTCACAGAAGCAGCAGCAGAATTAATCCAACTATTGCACAGATAAGTCCAATGATCAACATGACAGGAAATGAAGAGCTATGTTCCTTTGCTGCAAGAATTTATCTCATGTTAATATTTACAACTCACATTGTAGCAGTGCTTTATAAATACACCTTCAAACCTCCAACTTTGTGTTTCTATTTTGAATTAAAAGATCATTCTCACATTTGAGTGAGATCCAACTCTCTGGAGAAGTCCAAATGTGTGGAGATCTTGGGCCTTGTTCTTGTCCCTCACATTTATAAAAACCCTCGTCAGACTTGGACACTGCAGAGATGTTGAACTCACTTTGGGTTCCATTTTGGATTAGTTTTCCATTTTTATAGAAAAGGACAGAAGAAAGAGCAGTAGATGTGTTGAGTTTAGAGCCGAGAGAAACAGGTGGTCCCTCAGTCACAGGATGAACAGGACTCACAAGGACAACATCACCTGTGAAAAGTCACACTTGGACTATTACATTATCACAGCAATAAAAGAAGAGGATGGCTGTATTCATCTATTCTATGAAAAATGAAATGAAAAAAATCATGTTGAGGGCATTGCTCAGTTCTCCTGATCCAGACTCACACCAAAACACTGCATTAGTTTTCTCTTTTCAGGAAAAGTCACATTTAGATGTATCTGTCCAGTAGGAAGTACATTGTGGTAAGAAAAGGCCGTTCTGAGAAAAGCCTTTGAGTGTCCACTCTCCATTAGTGGAGTTGGATTGACAGCTCAGTGAGACTTTGTCAGACGTGAGGTGCTGTGATGTGTCAGGACTCACTGTGAGAGACACTGGGGACTCAACATCTGCAAAACACTAATATAAGAGAGCAGCTCAGAGTCAGTGTGCCTCCAGACTGAACCTCTGTGTCACCAGTCACTGTGGCCTTTGCTTTTTCTCTGCATCACATTATGAAACCAAAAGAAACAGATCAGTTTAAATAAATCACTTTTAGAGAAGCAGCTGTGTCCACTTTCTTCTCACTTTAATCAAACACATGTTACAAAAAAAAGAACTAAATCAGGACATTTTATTTGAGTGTATTAAAGAAAAAAGAAATCTAAGTCATAAATATGAAAATGAATAGTTGTCCAGACTCACTCAGTTCTTCCAGTGTGGTCTCTCTGCTCCACAGTGTTGTGTCTATTTCTTTTCTTTAGTTTGAGAAACAAAACAGTCTAAATAACAGCAGTAAAATAAACTGTTCTACACACCGACTGATTACAAGTGCTTGATTTCAGATTTAATAAACGGAGTTGGGTAAGGCAGTATTTCAGTGGCTGCCCCCTGTGCATGGACTGACCTGCAAAAGGACTTCAATCCATCTGAACTTGTTACTTTAGGAGAATTTAAATCTATCCTAAAGAAGCGTGAACTCAAGGAGCTTGGTAAATGTAACTGTTTTTAAACTCTTTTGTAACTATTGAGAGTAAATATTGTTCTTTGTGTGTTTGATAATTCTTGTATTTGTCACAAACTGTGTGTAATGCTGTCGTCTTGGCCAGGTCACTCTTGGAAAAGAGATATTTGATCTCAACGAGGATATCACCAGGTTAAAGAAAGAATATAATAAATAAAGATATAATAAATAAATTGAATGTGTTATAACTTTTTTTCTTAACTGTTCACTTTCTGTTGCTTTGACTTTTATTTTTCTTTCAGATCTATCTTTAAAAACACAAGTGTACTCATCAGTTTGTAAAACAGTGACAGTATTAGTTGATTCTGTGACGATGTGTTGGTCCATCCTCTGCAGGAGTAGACACCTCTATTTGAGACACTGACACCAGCTGAGTTTTCTTTCATTGTTTCCCTCTGAGAGTCCGAGGCTGACTTTAGTCTGAACCATTCATAAGTTCCTTTAAAGCCTCGACTTCACAGCTCAGAGTCACACTGCTCTGTTCTGGGATGGTGTCACTGGAGCTTTTCAGATGGACTCTCGTCTATTTTCTGAAAATACAACAGAATAAGAAATGCAAGAAAATGGTTACAGTTACTGAGTTCAATGTAGGACATGGTGAAAGTAGTTTTATTGTTTGTTTGTCTTGTGGAAAAAAAATAGCAGCTGTTGATGAATGTTTGTTTAATGGTGACTTTTGTCCTTGTTTTCCATATTTTAACTGTGGAGACTGCGATGATGAGTTGAATGAGTTTGAACTGTTTCGGTGTGAACCTTTCCTCCATGAGTCCAAACAGAACAGAGCAGAAGTTTACATTAAAAGTGAGTCCAAGTCCGTTTAGTTTGGTCCACATTTCTTTTGAGTGACAGCAGTCTAAAAACAAATGTGTGTGGGTCTCGTCCTCAGAACAGTTTTGGTGCTTACATAACAACTCCATGAAACAGTGGCTCTGAGCGGGAGTCTGGTCACTGATATAAGCCTCTTATATCTCCAAGACTTTCATCAGAGTCTTTACAATCCAATGTGCAGCTTTATCAGTGCTGCACATTCATCGTCATTTCAATTTAAATTTTTATTTAATTCTTTACATTTACTTTTAAGAAGGTTTTCAATTCTACATTTCATAAATTCCCATAATTGTATTAGATTTATTTAATATTTTCAGTTCAGTTATTCAACTGATTTCTTAAATTGCCTTGACTCAGTAAATGGAGAAGGGAGGGGCTGCTCTCACGTGACACAGGTAGGGGAAGGGCTGCTCTCACCTGACACAGGTAGGGGCATGGCCGCGGGAAGTAGGGGTGCTGGGGGTGCTGCAGCACCCCCTAGTGACGAGAGGGAGATTTAAAAAATGTAGGCCTATTAAAATATTTTGCACAATTTATAAATTCCTTATGAATATTTTAGAAAATGATTTTGACACACGTAGGCTATTACGTATTCTTTTGGATTTTAATTTCATATTTTGAGGCCTAATCAACACAGGTTCGGAAGTTACGTTGTCAACGTCAGGCAGGCAGGTCACCGCCTTGAACTCCAGCTCAAAATGCTTAGGCCAAGCATCGCCAAGCAGCTTGCCGATGTCACAAAAGACAGAGGGTTTAGGCTAAGTGTGTCACAGTCCAATATGAAGCATCATGTTTGATAAAGCTCCAGCCACAAACAAGAGCCATGTTTTCAGAGGTAGAAAAACTGACTGACTACCCATCTCCGTGGCCGAACGCACTTTCTCCGCCTTGCGTTTTTTGAAGATTGTGGGTACGCACAGGGTTCGAATTACAAAGTGGCTTTCGGGGGAGCCCTATTTTCCGATCCTCCCTGACTGACTTTAATGCTTTTGGTGCATGTTAGGGCATTTAAAACAATAGGTTTACAGTAAACCTATTGTTTACTTAGTAAACTGTTTACTATAAAACGCAAGCGTCAGTCAGTGTTGTCAGTGTTAGGGCAAACAGCTCTGTCCACGGTTCTGAATCAACCGCGCTTAGGCTTACATTATGCAAATCATGATAAAAAAAACAGAGTAACTCGCATAACAATCATAAAAAAATACATCAATAATAAATAGGATTAGGGCCAATCCTCACAAACGCACAGATCAAGTAAGTAATTCCATGATTCTTACCTCGGCGAGCAACAGGCTTTTTGCCTCCATGCATACTGTACATCCTAACTTCTGATTTTTGGAATAGAGCCATGTATTCCTGATTCTCCACTCACTCCATTGCTTTGTTGTCCAGTTGAAAGGTGTTGCATGATCGCCTGGTCCGCTGCAGGTCGCAGCGGTGGTTTCTGGCGCCAAAGTCTCGCTATCCTCGGTGCTGGTGCTGTCACTAGCAGCAACTTTTAGCGGCGGCGGTATCACTGGCAAGCTAGTTGTAGCTGGTGCGCTGTCATCACTCCTCTTCGTTTGTTTTATAAATCCAAATTGACTGAGGTTTGGCTGCTTTCTTTTGACATTCTTATTAGTATCCACAGAGTGTTCCAAAACGAATAAAGTATGTTTTGAACTTGAAGTTAAGCTAACATTCAAATACCAACTCAGTGAGAAGTTCAAGTAGTGACGTAAACGTAGTAATTTCAGTGCAGCGCCACGCATGGATGGTCACAGCAGAACGAAGAGACACAGCGGAAAATAGTGTTCGAAATAGTAATGTAATGAGCGAATAAACACACAACATTGACACATTTTTAATATCATCATTTATTTCAGGAACCTTAATGTACAGAAAATCAAAATCTATATGCGACACAAAAAATGGACAGTGTTTTAGAGCTCCCCCTAAATGTCTCAAAGTAGGCTTTCAGGGGAGCCCAGGTCCTTTTCAGGGGAGCCGAGCTCCCCTTAGCTCCCCCGTAATTCGAACCCTGGGTACAGCACCATGACCCAGAAAAGACTGCACACCTTTCGCTGATGCATACCAACACAGACATTCTGAACTCCCTGGACATTCGTCCCCTCATGAGAGACTTTATCTCCACGACCCCAGAGCGCACCTCGACATTTGGACACCTGTAACCAGGGCACCCCCCGCCTGCATGTAGCTCAGGTAAGAGCATGGTGCTGCTGCGCTTGTAACATTTATTTTTTTGGCAACAAGTGTGGGATCAGCTTTGACTAGCCAAGCAATTGTAAGTAGTACACTATAGTATTTTTGTAAGGTGGTGGGGATGGAGATGGAGAGTATTATTTCGTTCGTGTGTTCGTTGCGTAATGGCTGTGGAGAAATGTTCAATAAACAAATTGCTTAAATAGTCCGAGATTATTTCCTTGTGGTGTGCGTAAAAAGATTCTGGAGTTAATAGAGTTGCGTGTGACATAAACGTGCAGTGACTCAAGCCAGCTGACCAAATCGATTGCATTGTTTTAGCGTTATTGTGAAGTTTGATTAATATTATATTTTGTTGTAATATTATTTGGTGTATCTAAATAAGTTGCATGTATGTATAGGCTATCTGAAATTGTAATGAAAGTAATTATTCATTATTATCTGAGAACTGATGTCTGTGTGTTTCAGACCCTGGCTGGCTGTGCACTGAAGTGTATATGACAATAAAGTAGTAAATCTCAATGTATTTATTTTTAAAATGTATTTTAAATAGGCCTATAGGCTCATAGGTTTTTTGTCAAAAAAAAAAAAAAAAAAATTCACAGCACCCCTGTTCAAAATTACTTCC